>JBBPQO010000168.1:0-15218 GCA_038092535.1 Xerocomus subilludens | reverse complement strand
CCTTGGGCGTTTTACCTTCAGGGCCCACCCTGGCCCGTCGGGAAGACGTCGCAAATCTAGCCTGGGTCCAGCAACCGAAGCAACCAGCGCCGGTCGCTAAGCCGGCGTGAAGGGGATGAACTCTCAAGAGTTCATCCCAGGTCATTGTAAATTGGGCGAACTGCGCAACTTTTTGGAAGGGCCCACCCTGGCCCGCCAAGAAAGTATCGCAGAAAGGTTTCCTTCGGCGCTCTTATCCATCGCTAGATGAGCCACTCAGGTGGATCCCAGCAATGGGAGCGGGCGCCGGGTCAAGTGACTCGCTCTCTGAGCTGGTCATGTTTGCGTCCATTGGCGGATGCACCTGCCGCACCCATCCCGCCCCTGCATCTCGTCGTTGGAGGGTTGTCCCTGCTCTGCTAGCAGCGGGGGTGAAGGGGTCGAAGTTGTCGGGAGGGCTGATAAGCTCGTTATCAAGTCCGGTTTACCGGTTTCTGGGTACTCCCCGATATTAGAGTAACTAAGTCATCACCCTGCTTGTAGTACAGGAAGGGCACACCCTGGCCCCCAGGGAAGACATTCCAGAGCAGCCTTGCATCCTGCAGGCAAAGAGAGATCAACGCTGACCCTAAGCCCTCATGGATATCCTCACAGGACCTTGGGTGTATCGCAGGACCTTGAGTGGGAGCTCAATGTCGACCTGGTCACTCTGAAGGAGCTGGAAGACATGACAAGGAAGGATTTCCTTGGTCCTGGTCCATATTCTACGTACATCCTTCCCTTAGCAAGGAAGTCAACGCTGGCGTCTACGGAGAACATTTTACCAGGTCCAGAGCCATCTGAATGGGGCACAGCGCCACAAAAGAGGCGGGTAAACCCTCAGGCTGAATCTAATAAGAGTTCAGCCCAGGCTGTTGTAAAATGGGGCGAATTGCACATCTTACTGGAAGGGACAACCCTGGCCCACCAGGAACATGATGCGGAAAGTTACCCCATAGTGCAAAGCAACCCACCCCAGCACTAGCCGGCAGCGTATGAGAGAAAATGCTTTCCAAACCTTTTGTAAATGAGGTCTCAGAAGCTGGGCTCCTCTGGGGGTGAGAGGTCTATGGAACTATTGTTAGGTTCCTGTCCTTCCCACAGAGAGCGCGGGGATGACTTCATGGGGTGTCTGCCCCTCATCTTCGCCTGCAATACAGGCAAGGTTGAAGCTTGCTAGGTTGATGAACAATTCTAAACCCTAAAAAAAATGAGGATGAGGTCAGGCAATCTCCCCAATCCAAGTTTGACTGGTAGTGGCTCAGGTGCCCTCCTCGTCGACTAGGAAGAATTGGACAGCGATGATCCAGTAGCCAATGCAAATTTCCTACCAGTCGCCTGTCTACAGTTCACCGAGATAGACGCCCAACTGACTATATGTCTCAAGGGACTGAGCTCAACACAGTAGGCCCAAGTTGACAACAGTCATGAGTGGCCCTCCCAGTAGTCTGGAGGACATCTGGATAGATGTGAAAGTAAGAAATGGCAGTTTTTTCGAATCTCATCCTGCGGTCTGCTTTTCAAGCCTGTTTCTGGGACCTTAACCTAATAAAATGAGGGTTTGAACAACCATATGGAGCAAGCGAAGGCCATGTGTAGCTACGAATAGGTATGAAGAGGAATGCGGTGAAATGAAAAAAGCTCTATTGCTTTAGTGATATTCAGAAAGACGAGGGAAGAACGCCAATGCCTTTTCCCACCGCTCCCTCCTAGCCTTCTCATGCTCCTCCTTGACTTCGCGAGACGCCTTCGATAGCTTGAACGCTTTCTCCGAACTCATACCATTGTTGATGTAGGAGAACAGCATCCCCGCCGCATACTGGGTGAACGAGAACCTGTTCTCTCCTTCCATTATCTTGCTGTTGTAATGGGTGATCACCGCTGATGGAATCAGTGCGGTAGCTCCCGGAGGAAACTCGACCACCAGGCCCAGCTCCCTCAGCACTAGATGACCCCCGGTCTTAGGGTTGAACGTTCCCAGCGCCGTGATGGCGCAGATGCCGAAGGAAAGATTCCCTGCGTCGCGATGTGGGCGGCAAACGGTCACCGGACCTAGGTTGTAGGCTGCCGCCGGCATTATGGAACGCGGGTAGGGGCGTTCCAGCGAATCGTCGGCGCTGTAGAGCATGGTCAGATTGCGGCTGTAATACTCATATGTCTTCGGGAAAAAAGTCCTAAAGGCTTCTGAAAAAAGTCGTCAGAGGTGGTGGGGGAGGGGGGCGGAAAGTTTATATGCTCACGGCTCTGGAAGCTAGCCAGCCTGCTTATCGCCTCGCTTCCCCTCAATTTTTGGGCCGCGTCGCGATAAACGCCGCGGACGACTGTATTTTTGGGTCGCTGAAGATAGCATAGTCAGCGGAACCCCGTCGGTGGAAAGGAGCGAAGTTTTGAGGATACCGTTTGTCCACCGCCGTAGGAAACTCCTACGATCACGGTTCGAAACTGACCCCTGGCGTAGTTTCCTCTCTCGGGTAGCAGGTCCCCGATTTTTTCCAAGGGAGGCAGGCTCGCGCCCTGTTGCGCGAACTCCGAAGTCGCTCGGAGCAACGCGTCCTGGTAGGTACCGGAAGCTTGACCCGCGAGGACCGCGACCACATGACCTGAGACGTCCAGGAGGGCATGAGGGTGTCTGGGTGACGTGGATCAGCCCTCCAGACATTTTCTTGAACCGTTCGACTCACGCGCCGTCCCACTCCACCAGCTTCAATCCCTGATCTAGCAGATCCTGTAGAGTAGACTCCTGCTCTAGGGGGACTGCCCTCTTGCTTCCCAACCAGCCGCCCTCCGCCGCCTTCAGGTCCTCTCTGACGAGGTCGGTGAAGGTAAACGAGCCGTCGTTCACCATATTGGCGGCCATCTTCTTGACCTCCCTGGGCATACGGACTCCTGCGTTCGCGCGTGCCGTCATCTCCCTCCTCTTGGCCCTCCTTTGACATCTCGTCGCCGTCCGGGTAGTCTGAGCGGTCGACGGCTCTCCACCCCCCGTCGCGAATGATCCCGAAGCTTCTTGGCATTCGTTGTTTCCGCCCTGCACGGCCAATGCCAGCTCTTCATCCGAAAGGGCCTCCATCAAGGTCGCCAAAAGGTCGTACGAAGTTTGAATCGTCGTCAGGGAATTCCTTGTGAGGACGTTCATCGTTAGTCAGTTCTTTTTCCAGGTTGAACAAGAAAGCGACGACAATATTGATTACATAAGTGTGTTAGCAACAAAACAATATAATTGTTGTTGTTTTGAAATATTGTTGTTGCCTTCTGAATCGGCAAGAAAGTTTCCAGGTCTCAGCGCTATGTAAACATATTAGCCAAGAGCAAAGTCGCTCAGTCACGTAATTTGACAACAAACGCTGTGGATAACAGCCCCAGTCCAACTCGGAGGACCCTTTCAATGATATAATCACGAAGCGGAGAGAATCTTAGCTTTCGAGGTTGAGTCTGGTTTGCTGCCCTGTGTGAACCCCACAGTTTCCTGGGCGTGAGAGGTAGTAGTATATATGACAGCCTGGCTTGTAGCCCTGTGTGAACCCTCAGTCTACTCCTGTCCGCTGATCGCTGTCATGACTTTTTCGAGATATGCGGGTGGACAACGAGTCAAATGAAGCACAAAGAGGCAGCCTATTGATCTCGGGAGGCTTTGTATGTCTTGCCCACAATGGCCAGTTACTCTTTCACACACTGCGTCCTCCAACAACTCCTAGAGGAGACGATAATTTTTGGCCTACGCCATGGGTTCTGGAAAACGACAAGTGAAGGAAGGTATTCAAATAACCGCAGTTTCACACAACCGATTCAATTCTTATTTGCGTTCTTTTTGCCTCCCCTCTCAGATCATATGATTGTGCCAATGGGCCTCTGCCTCATGTTTTCCCTCAAACTCAGATGCCCAGCACACGCAAAGAGTTGAAAGTCATATTGATAAAAAGAGACTTCTGGTCCCTATCATAGTAGCGATGAGGCATCCATGTGGAGAGAGATTGACTTCAGAGACTCCGTTGGCATGCTCGAAGGGGCAGAGCAATCACTTTGCCAGAGGACAGTGATCGCCATCGCACATCGCAGTAGTCCCACATCACAGTAGAAGATGTGGCATCCATCCAGAGAGAGATTGACCATAGAGACTCAGTTGGCATGCTTGAGGGGGCCAAGCAGTTGCTCGCCAGAGGAGAGTGACCAGACGCGAGCAGTGCAGTCATCTGATCCAGTCACGACTTTCATCGCATCCAGTGAGATGTCCACAGCGCACATCGCTCTAATGTGTCCTTCAATCATGGTCAATCTTTTGACGCTCTCCACATCCCAAACCATCACATCACCGCTGGCCATCCCGCTCACGATCCACTTTCCATCGTGTGAGGCTGTGATGCTGCAAACGTGACTCCCTACACCCATCGGTACCCTCACCTCCTTTCCATCTCTCACCTGCCGAAGTCGAACGTCGTCACGGACGCGAGGCGATCTTCATCAGAGTCTCGGAGAAATACGACCGATTGGGCCGCGGGACGATTTATTTCATTTCATTTCACCCCTCATCCATCGCGGAGGACGCACTTTCTTGTGGATCTTCCGCGCGCGCTCATCAGTCCTGTACTTTGAATCACCTAGCCTGCCTCACCTTTTGGCTTCCTTCGGTTGAAATGCATCCGTAGGATTTGGGGTTTGGTGCCCGGGGTCCTGATGCTTCCTTGGCTAGGGTCGACGGCCAAGGCGTTCATTTACGTCGCTTAACTGAACTAGTGTTGCCGCAAGGTGAGGTTGAGGTACCTTGAGATGCGAGCGAAGTTTTACCTCGGAAACTTGAGGTAAGGTGAGGTAGCACGGCCACTCAAGGATAGCAAGGTGCGCGCACCATTTCACACCCCATAGATCAGAAATTGCAAGTAGATAGAAATAATTATGTATTAAGTACAATGAGGGAGCGACTCGATTGAGCGACGATAGATGCGGCTGAGGGGCTGACAGATCATCTGGACGGCCACTGGTGCATGTGGAGGTTCGTGTAGTGGAGCCTGTGATGTGACCTGTATAAGGATGAGCAGAATCTCGCGCGCCGCTATTCGATAGCGGTTAACTCAGTCACGCGCGGGATAAGCGAACGGACTGAGGCGAGTTGACAAGTTACGCTGAACTAAATAATGAGTGCGAACAAGATGTGAGACTTCAACAAAAGGACGCGCTCGGACTAGACAATGTCTCGAGCGCGGAGAGGAACAAGGCTAAGAGTAAAAGAGACGACAGTTGAATGCTCTCTCAACAATGTAATAGAACAAAGTGTGAGTATCACCGAATACGTATCGGCCCCGTTGCGGGGCTAGCGGCTGCGCTCGTGCTTGCCTATTCCAACAACCTGCACAACGTTGTGAGTAGCCTGCGTGGCCAGAGTACCCAAACTGCTCAACACTGCCATTTGTTGCGTCTGGCACGACATGTAATCTTGTAGGAGTGCCAGTGCATGGCAGCCTGACCTTCGGCCCCAGAAGGAGTCACGGAAGTTTGAGACCAATGGCTGTGGAACAACTCGAGCTTGCAGCTTTCAGTCGTCTGGGTCACACATGAGATAGCTAGAATCTAGTATTATCTACATACAGCTGTTATCAATTTCGTTTTAGATTGTGAAAGAGTTTTATTTTGGAAGGCAAGGAAAACCGAGGTCGAAAAGGTGAGGATGAGGTGATGTAAACCTCAGCAACTGTATTTGGTAGCTGAGGTACCCAAACCCCAAACCCCAAACCCTAAGCCCGAGGTAACCTTAACCTTACCTTGCGGCAACACTAAACTAAACTGGGTCCAGGTCTTGATATGATATGGGGCTGAGCCTGAACTTCCTTCAACTCCCGGCAATGAGTTAGGTTACGAGGGGCGCTCGCTAAAAGAATGAAAAGTGTAGGGGGGTGAAGGAAAAGAGCTCGTGGAAGGTCTGGATTTCTGAAGTTTCCTGGGCGACGGAGGTAGGGGTAGCATATCGGGCGGCGAAGTCAAAGCCCACCCTTTGGGAATACGGGCCAGTAGGGGGGACGATCAGAAGCCAGGGGGACTAGCCTGAGACCATCCTCCGAACTTCCCCGCCTCACGCTATCGTTGTTCCTCGCTAGATAGATATTTCCCCACGTCCACGTCTACCGCTTGCCGATTCTCAGATTGCTTGGCCCCTAACTTGAACCCGACCGACGTGAAGCGCTGTTGGAAATATAACGTCAAGCCCCTTTCCAATATTGGGAGGAACCACTCTGGCCTTAACTTTAAACGCAAAGGTGATCTGTCCAGTCGAAGGTTGCTCGGTCAACGTGGGGGGTCGAAGGGACAAAGCCATGGAACAGATGCATCAGCATGATCGGGGAGTGGCAAGCGTTCCGGCCGCGGTGAGCGTGAATCATGTCCTCATGGGGACTGACCGGTCAATACGAAGCTATCAGCTTCGACCGGCCAGGGCATGCAGCAAGCAAATGAAGCAGGAGGGAGTGGGGGTGAGTGGTGCAGATTAGAGGCCCAGGAAGTTAGCTGAGCTAATGGAAATCGAAACTTAGACGTCGAGGCCGGGGTAGCCGTTCAGAATATGTCAGGCTGGAGCCGGGGGTCGACCATCTCCTCGGAGGTGGGATCTTGGACGGGCTGGGCCTGCGGTACCATCAGGTATTGAAAGTTTTTATATGTCGGTCTTGCAAGGTTTGTGTCCCCTTTGAGGCGGTGAGCGGTCACTGCAACGTGCCTCCCATCCTCGACATCCAGGGCATATCTGCGGTCATTTGCCCCTTCAGGGCTTTGTTGGACGAGCAATATCAGCGATGCGTGAAATCTGGGGTTCGTTGCATACGCTACTCCCAAACCAAGAGGATGCCGAAACGAACGCAAAACATCTTCATGCAGGTAGAGCACGTCAGGTTGGACTGCTTCAACGAGTGAAAGCCCCCCCTTTGACGTCGTGGGCTGCCAGACTCCTGCTCACGCCGGAAGGAAAGATGATCAGAAGGGTTTACATAGACGAGTTTCACGACTCCTTTCAATGCCCCATGGATCGTCAGAAGAGGTGGAAGGCTTTGGGAACCCAATGCAAGAGATGACCATCAAGCTGATCCTGATGTCGGGGACGTCTCCCCCTGAAATCACCGACAAGCTTCTCATCCCCTTCGGAATGGCCCCGATATTCACCAACATCATGCGAGGACCTACTGACAGACCCAAGATAGGGCTGCATTACATCAAGCCCATGACTAACGCCCTCAAGCAGCCACTTTATAGCGTGGTCCACCTACCGCACGGCGTGCTGAAAGAGGAGAGAATATGCTGGTTTTCTTCAACAGCAGGTCGGCGGTGACGGACTTCGCGCACAAGGCCGGCTACGTTCGGTTCCATGGCGATCTCATGGAGGACGAGAAGGTCAAAAGCTTGAAGCTGTGGGACGAAGGAAAGTCGAAGGTCATGGCCTCCTCTACCGGGTTCGCTCAAGGATGGACCGACCCCACGTCAGGCTCGTGGCCCTAGACAACCCGGAGCTGGGACTTTTGGCCACCATGCAGATGATGGGTAGAGCCGGAAGGGGCGGAAAGGAATCTCGCGCCTTCATCATCGACACCGACCCTAGTATCATCATGGGAGGTCCCGTCATTTTGAGCAACACGGCAGTGAAAAGCTACCTAGGCGACGACCGCAGGTGTAGGGTGCGATCCAGCATGTTGGCCATGGACGGAGTGGAGCACGCCTACGAATGCAATCAAAGGCCCAGTAGGGTGAAGTGCGACGTTTGCGACCCCCATCACCCTATTCACCTGCAGGTGCTGGAGGCCAGCGAAGTGGTGTTAGGGACACTGAAGAGATTGGGCGGCAAAACTCAACTGGGAGGCTTGCGAATCCAGAGAGCGGGGCCGGCGGTGTCGGGGAAACGGGCTGGCGAACAACGCCGGGGCTAAGCTTCAAAAGAAATCGGGCGGCGACTCGGGGACTCGAGAGGAAGGGTCCAAACTGAGGGTGAGTGGCGCTGGCCCTCGGGTGGAGCGAGGTTTGACTTGAAGAGGGGCGGTTTGCCTCACCCGGAGGAACCTCCTTCCAAAAGAGTCAGCCTTCAGCGACCCAGAGGTGGAGGAGGATTCCTGTCTAGATGCTTTTCCGAGCTAGGCGTCGGCCCGGTCTCCGACAATTCCGACCGGGTCAGCCAGCAGCCATCTTTCGCATCCCAGCCAGAACCGGGGCGGCAGCCATACGTCTCCTCGGCGACCCGGGCCGCCCGAGGTCAACAGACGAAGGCGGATAGGGAGCGTCGGGCGGACCTTCTAGACAGGTACATGCCGGTACTCAAGGGGAAGTGCATGGGGCACCTGTTGAAGGGAATGGCACTGCAGGCTGACCATTTCCCCCACGATTGCCTAGGGTTGGACCTCAATTCCAAACTCTACAGCGAGTACAGGAAGAACTTCAAGTTCCAACATTACCCTTATTGCTGGCAATGCGGGCTTCCGCAGGGCGAGTTGGGGAACAGGGAGTTGCCGAAGTGTCATTCCGAAATACCTAAGAAGTCGGAACCTTGCGATTACAAGCACTTGATTTCAAGGCGGCGTTCGCGGCGGGTCAATCCCACGGCTACTAGAATTGCTTCGGGAGGAGTTCGGCTTCGAAGGCAGTACCTTCAGGCAATACTTGAAGTGGGTGACCTCGAACGAGGAGGAAGAGGGTCGCTATCACAACGCACTGGAGGTGTTCCTGTTTTTCTCTCAGCATCGAGAATCAGAAGCCCTCTGTTCCATTAGAGAAACCAGCGTACGCACGTAGACTACACTTAGACGAAGCACCGATCGCCGACTTGACGGCCGTACGTAGCTTATCTACCCAATTAGAGCGAGTCGTGGGCGAGGATTACCTCGTTGGCTCAGTCATGGAAGGATTAGTTAAAGCGCTCGGCGCTCGAACGACATTCCTCGCGATCGGGGCGCTTTCAGATTCGATATTCCAATTTAGAAACATAAAGAAGCTTTCGAACATCTGCGACGACGGTGTGAGAAGACTGCGGTCAACGAAGGGGCGCAAGCGGCAGCGCAGCCCCGGAGAAGCAGACGGTTGTCCCCAAGGGGACAGTCCGTTCAAAGTCGTCAGATTCGACCATATGGCCAATACCTGCCGGTGAAAGGACGCGAGGGGTTTCGGCGCTTTCATCCCTTGGGTCCTGGAGGCCCTCTCCAAATGCAGCTCGGCATGAGTGGGCGAAGGTCCGCTTTGGAAGTGGGATCGGCATGGAATAAATGAAATGGAGGCCATCGGATGCAAAAGACCGCAAGGGACGGTCGGACCCGAACGTTAAAGCATGTGGATGTGCTCAAAGGGTGGTGAGGTTCCGTCCGAGCAGGCGAGCTATTGTCCATTCGGGTGGTTCTGCCGCTCTTCACGTGCTGTGGCAGCTGAAGCTTTATTTGGAGCGCAAGCGGATGGTTCTGAGGCCTAAGAATAAGTTGACGGTGCCAGAGGACGTCATGGGATCGGCGGTTCGTCTGCGATGTCGTCGCACGTTCGGTTTCAAATCTACATACTCGCTGGCGTCGAATATTACGGTATGTGGGTGGCATGATCGAAGTGTATAATGCCATACCATATATGGTCCATAATACGCGTCACCCGTTCACGAACGCCACAGCGGGTCACGCGCCGACTTGGTTGTCTTTCGCCAGCTTACCACATACGACTCCCATCCTTCGACATGGCACAACCCAACGTCGCCTCCATCAGGTCCGACATCCCCTATAGTGTCGCTCAAACGGTTCCTCAAGTCAACCCGATGCCCGAGAACGTCGATGCTTACAGCAAGATCAGGAGTACGTGAGAAACCCCTTCAGATCATCAGGATCGTGAGAGATTCATTTGGCAGTCCATTTCCCCCCGGTCGACGACGAACTGGGAAAGACCTTGAAGCTTCGGGTCGGAGACACGTGAGTCGCCGTGCGCCTCAATCCACTTTCTGACCGTCTCGAAGCGTCAAGGTGAGGAACGTGGAACAGGAATCGACGCCGGAGGACTCGAGGGACCGGATGAGCTACTGGTACGCGACGATAGAGGGTTTGTACGCACCATCGCTCGACGGCTTTCCTGTAAGTCGGCCGCCTTCCATTCACTCACCGTCTATTCACCGAGTTTCATCCAGCCCGTTGTGTACGTCGAGGTCCGGTGGTTCTACAGGAAGATGGACGTCCTGAACGTGGCATCTACGGGGGATTGCCGTCAGTAAGTCATTCCATATTCTGAGATTCAGGATCGGCTGACGCCTTCGCTCAGATTGGCGGCCATCCTGCTCGACCACGAGCTGGTGGACTCTGATCACGTCACGACCGTGGATTACGCATGCATCGAAAGTAGGAATTCCATCTCTTCTATCGCGATCGCGAACTGACGGCCGACCATCGTCACAGAACACGTCCGAATTCGGGTCTTCGACGACAACTCCCCGAAGGACTCGCTTCCCGCCATCCAACCTCACACCCTGTTCACTCGATGGACGACTCGCATCAAGCGGGGCCGTAGAGGAAACGGAACGGAGTTCGTCAGAGGGTTGGTTCCCCGGGTAAGTCAGGTCACCCCGCTCCGTTCGTCTTCTCACGCCGGGTCCCAGTTTGACACCGTCAATCAATGTATCAGCCCTACTTGCTCGCTGGACTTCTACGACCCCCGCGCAGAACAACGCTACTGCTTCGACTGCCGCGGATGGATCCACATCCAATGCCTGGACACGGATCGCGAGGTCCCAGCCTCCAGCGTCTTGTCGAGGATCGACAGGCGTCCTGGACTCCCGCCTCAACTGATAGAGTACAGCCTCTATCCCACCGCTCGAGGAGGACCTCATCCAATCGCGGGCAACGGTTCTTACACCTCCCTCGCGCGGTCCTTGGTTCGCATGCGAGACGTGGACGGTCTCCTCCCAGCCGATTGGGAGCGCGACATAAACTTCGAGAACATCTGGAATCAGGAGGTCAGTATCAGGTTCTTCGTGTGTCCGTGCTGTAGAAATATGTATGTATGATGCGATCCGGCGTATAATGTACCATAGCTTCTCGAAAATACGATCCTTTAGCGTCTACCGTCCGCACAAAGCCCATAAAGGAGCTGAGAAGCCGTCGAAGAAGACACGCGCAGGGGGACGTCCGCAACCAAAGAACCGCCTCAGAAGACCTACGGACGAGAGGGGTGACGTGAGACGCCAAGCCCTCCGACGCACCTGATGGCGTGGGCGTGAGCGAACAGGTCAGGGGGAGCATGGGAAGTCGGGGCGAGGTCATAAACGGAGATCTTTGGATGGGCGCTTGGCTTTGTCGACTCGTAGATAGGTGTGTATATGTAGCAAGGGATACATGTACGCTAATAGAGAGGGCGGTGAGACCGAGAGGTGCGGGCAAGCGCGTAGCGCTTCGGCCCAGAGCGGGGTGTCCGATGGGTAAGCGACAGAGTTGCGAGGGTGGGTGGGCACTTTCGCAGCGCTACCATGCGGGCACCACTGTCCGGGCCCCTGAGGGCGCGAGAGCTGCGAGGAAGCGCTCGCAGACCGGTGAGGCGCTCTGGGAGTGGTGCGGTGGGTGCGACGACTGAGGAGGAGTTGCGGTCGACGAAAGCGCTGGGTCGAGGGCTTGTGAAGAGGAGCGTGGGAGCTGACCCGCTCGCTGGTCCGAAGATCTCACGTTGCGGCCACGCTCGTGCCTTGCTGTGCCGTAACGTACTCAGGGCCATCCAGACGCAGCCACATCAAGGCGGTCCCAGGGAATTAAAAGGCGTGCTCAATTCTAAAACGAGGTCATGACACCATCCGAAATCCGAAGGTTGAGACGCTACAATATCTAGTCATACTGGCCAACACCCAAAGTTCACTGGGGTTCACTAGGCAATAGGACGACACATCGTCATGCACGCACCACACCACCACCAGCGACGCGTCGTCGCCACACACGCACAACACCCGCCCAGCGTTCACGTGCCCTCCCGCTCGCACTCGACATGTTCCTGTGCCCTCTCCTGCCTGCCACCCACTCACGTGTGAATTGAGGCGCCCTCCCACTCCTGCGTACGGTTGCATGCGCCTCCCACACGTTCTCGCGCGCTCTCCCACCCGCCTGGTTGTGCCACCCACCCGCGCATGCGTTCTCCCGCCTGTCTCGTTCTGCCACACACCCGTGCGTGCGTTCACCCGCCTCCCACCCGCTCTCGCGCGCTCTCGTGCCTGGTTGTGCCACCCGCCCGCGTGTGCGTTCACGTGTCCTTCCACCGTGCGTGCACCCGTTACACGCGCCTCCCACCCGCTCGAGGCATTCATGAGCCCCAGCGACGTGTCGTCGCCACACATTACCCCTTGCAGGCATGGGTACGGGGTAGAGCCCCTGGCACCTGGGGGTATACCCGTGCGATTCCCTAGTATTCACTGTGTATTTATTGTAGTAAAATTACAGTGTTTGTAGACAATTCGTGATAATTGTCTATTCAAGTAACCTTGTCGTCGTGTTGTGTGAGCTCACACCGTGCTGGTACTCGCTGCTCTGGCGGTGCGCCGTCTGCGCCGTCGGTTACACCGGATGGGTAGGTGGTGTTACTAAATCCTGGCTCATAGCCGACCTTACGCAACCCAAACTGACCTGATCTGGTATGATTTTTTTGTAATACGATGCAATCAATGTATTGTGATCTGTCTCATCGATAGCGTAGCGTGCACGGCACTACATAGCATCTACTGTGTTCGTGCATTTCCTTACCCATCCGCACGCTGCAATCCCATCGTCGTCAGCCCATTACATTGATCCATACGGTCACTGCGACTAAGCACATATCCTCCCGCGTACAGTATCCCAACCTATCTGAATGAATCTTATCGCGCTGACTCTAGTATTAATCTCAGATGGACCCAGGGCCCTCCAATGCCTCCAGCGAAGTACCAAAATTTGTATGCATCTGCAGCAAATACTGTGACAGCCAGCCTCGCGCTGTCTCGACGCGACCTTCTACCGGCACCTGAAAGAGGCTGAAGACGGCAACGAGCAGCGCAAGATGATACTCTTCAAACCCTTGTCACTCGATGCCGCGCAGAGGGTTCTAAACGCCAACTTATTCATTCAAGAAGAGAATCCTGAAAGCCAAGCTGGCCCGACCACTGGAGTCTCCCAATATGCTCGCCGTCTGGAAACCCAGCAAGCAATTGCGAAGAGAGCTCGCGAAGCACCAAAGTCCCAGCGACGTGCTGGAAAGAGGAAATGTGCTCGCCCAAAAGACTTTAGCTTTCGTTCTCATTCACCATTGCTGCCTCCAAGATCACCACAGCGTTATCCGTCCCCCAACCAGGATTTCCCTCAATCAGATGCTCGTTTGGACTCACTCGAGCGCTCTCCTACTCATGCTCGACATTCCCCAGAGCCAGATTCTTCGTCCAGACCCATCCGAGCATGAATCCCCCACACCCGAGCGCTCTTCCTCTCCAGATCGCCCTTTCTCTGAACCGGGCGCTCATTCGGGCTCACCTCGGCGTGATTCACTCTCACCTGAGCGCTCTCCTTCTCCAGATCGCCCTTTCTCTGAACCAGATGCTCGTTCGGACACACCTCGGCATGATTCACTCTCACCTGAGCGCTCTCCTTCTCCAGAACAACAGCCTCTTCCACAAGTTCAACGAAATCGCCCTCGACGTATCGCATACAATAGGAGAAGACCCCACTTATCGATCTCGAGGAGCTTTCTCGTCTGACCGTATTCCCCAAGCTACGACACAGCCTCGACTTTGTTTTCACTGTCCGGAATGCATCTTTTGCTGATCGTATGGCCAAATTCACAACCCCCATGCTCGCACGACTTCGTAACCCTCCCGAGGCACCAAATCAACTCAACAACTCCGGCATTCAATTCAGTATAGAGACATATCTTGCGCTTGAGCACGCTTCTCAAAAAGCTTACTCTGGCGTCATTCAGCCAGCGGACCGCCATTTTTCAGAAGCACCTGGAGTAGTTGATTGCCTCAGCTTTCAGGCAGTCGAAAACCTCATTGCAACACACACAGGAATTGAAACCATTGAGCGCGACATGTGCATCCACTCATGTGTTGGGTTCACCGGACTGTTTGCTACTCTAGACATTTGCCCGATGTGTCAAGCTCCTCGAAAGGATGCACATGGCCATCCGGTTAAGACATTCATTACCCTGCCTCTTGGACATGAAGATAAGGAGTCGGATTGCTGGTTGTATATATGGATTATTCTCAATCTCGCGCCAGATAGACGACACCAGAAAACCCGTGTTCTCCCTGGTGGCTTTATTCCAGGGCCAAACAAGCCTCGGAACGTTGATTCCTTTATCGTTGTTGGCATACATCACCTGGCTGCGCTACAGAGGGAAGGGCTGAAGATCTGGGATTCGTCTCGCAATGCTGTTTTCAGGTCTCAGATATATTTTCTTTTCGCAACCGCCGATGGTCCTGGATTAACACATTGGGATGGTATAGTTGGACACTGCGGTAAGAATGGTTGCCGAATGCACTGTGGTGTCCGAGGTCGTCACAAGGATGCACGATCCCATTACTATCCAGCGCTACTATGCCCACACGAGCCGTTACAAGATAGCCAGCACCCCGACATATCCCCTTTTCATATCCCACCCGCTGCTAGTCACGGATGCACAAGAAATTTAACCTACCTAATGTCCTCATGAATACATCCTCTCGAGCGGAGCCTCAAATTGGGCTGGTGGACCCTCGAACCGGCAGAATGGTAAGGAACTCATGACCATCAAGAAGTTCACCAAGAGCCCATTGCTGACGGGCCTTATAAACAGCAAGAGCCTCAAGTGGCTCGGCGTGGTCAACATAAAAATCGGTGAAAACGGAGGAGATGGCGCCAGAGGTGCAGTTTTCTTCAAACAGGGAGCCACGAAGCTTCGCATCTCGAAGGTATTTTACCGGCGATTTTTTCAAGATAGAGGTTGCAGTATCAAGGCATAATAAATGTGTGTCGATGGATTGAATCGTGGCGGCTGAGGAAGGTCAGTGAAGGCCATACTCAACAGGAGAAACGTTTCATACAAGCATATTTAGCGAGTGCATGGCATGCAGCAGGATGAGATGACACAAGGCCGACGGCCGTAATACCCATGAAGGAGGAGCTTCGCTTCAACATTTGGAGAAGGGAGGTCGCGATGTACCGGTTACGGTGACGATCGTGGACAACGAGTTGCGTTACCCAACCAACTCGTCCTTACAAAGGCATGTCAGC
>JBBPQO010000167.1:0-15228 GCA_038092535.1 Xerocomus subilludens | reverse complement strand
TGTCACATGAGTGACAGCATTGGCAATTCTGGATCATGTCCAGTAGCCCCTACATGTCAGAGGCAAGACATGATAGTAGCCCCCTTTGGAGTCATTGGACTTGCACATATTTATTCACCATTTGACTACCTTTGATATTCCATTCGACCATTTGTATTATTCTGATAGGTGCTGACACCAGGGGCTACATCAAATAGCTATCACTGCCATGTCTCAGACCTCCAACATGTAGGGGCTACCAGAGATGATCTGGAATTGCCAACACTGTCATTCATGCAACAGGTGGGTCCTCTGGAGTTCTGCCAGAATTGCCAATACTATCACTTTGTTCTGTATATAAACTCTGTACTCTGCTCCTGTACCCTCAGTTCAAATATTAATTCTAGTTCTAATCTCCCACCTTGTCCTCTTGGTTCTCCTCTTGTCCTCCTCTCCCTCAGCTCATTAATCTTAACCTACCACTAACTCAAATCTCTGACCATCTGACCTCTGACCTCTAACCCTCCATCCTATGTCCATCCCTCTAAATTACTGGGGACTTGTCTTCAACAAGGGCACACCACATAAGGTGAAGCCAAAATTCTTTCTGTCCAGACACTAACTCCAAAGTTCTGGAATTTCATCAGGAGATTAGGCTTGACTTTAACAGTATATTTGAACTCCAACTTGTCAAAGTCATGAATACTCATAATCATCCTCAATGTCCTAGTGCCCAGTCCTCTATGCCACCTCCACATAACCTGCTCAGTACCATTGGGGGCAGTATGAGTGGCCAAGAAATCATAGAGTGTTTCCAAAGCTTCTCTGCCTGCCATACTCCAGTCCTGAACCCATCCATCTCTACTGGCTTCTGTACTGGATCTCTGACCCCAAGAGCACTTGTTGATGACCCCAACAATGACCCCCCAATGACAATGACCCTATCAACAATGACAACCCAACCCAACCTCCTGGCCCCTCTCCTCTGGGTGGCCCAGGTAATCCAGGGTATGAGCCCCCCAATGATTCAGATTCTCCCAGAGAAGAACCCTTCCCCTATCCTGACTATAGAGATGAGCTAGTTCCATGGATGCTATCCAAAGCCTTGCTTGATCTTCTCGATGTCTACCTTAGTCCAGCCAATGCACCAGAGTCCAGAAACCAGATCAGCTTGATGCCATGTACAGTTGGTACTCACCTCTACTGCATGCTTTGCAGTGTCTGCTTTGGTGTCCAAGTCACCCAGGCCAGCCATCAACTTTGGCTTTTTTAATGCTCTTCAAGATGTTAAATTTGACATCCATCATTTCTGACCACATTTCCTGTTGCCCATTGTTCATTCCATTCAGAAAGGGGCCAATAACATGACCAAGCTTGCTGACTCAGGACACATTGTGCGACCTCAGCTGAGTTTCATTAGCCTCAGCCAAGTGAAGAAATACTTATTTGACAGTTAGAACAGAGAATATTGAATAAGTACTCTTCTGGGCTGTGTATTAAAAAAAGTAAGAAAGCTTGATATTATCTCATTACATGCTATGTACGGCAGTGTAGCGGTTTGTCTCCAATCCATGTCTTTGCCTACTTATTCCACCATTTGTGTTTTGTCATGCTTCATCACATTTAAGCATGTGACACATGTTGGTTTTGCAAGACTGCTACCTTATAAGTGGTTAGTTATGCCTTTCAGTCTTACAAATGCCCCTGCCACTTTTCAGCACTTCATCAATACTATCTTCACTGATCTTCTAGATGTTTGCATTGTCATCTATCTGGATGACATTCTGATCTACTCTAATAACATCACCTCCCACAAAGAGAATATCTGAGAAGGCCTTCAGATACTCTGCAAGCATGAACTTTATGCTAAGCCCAAGAAGTGTGAGTTCCACACAACATCCACTGAGTATCTTGGGTACCAGCTCTCATCCTCCAGACTTGCTATGTCCCTGGAAAAGGTGAAATCCATTCAGGACTGGCCAGAGCCTCAAAAGGTTAAATATGTTCAGTCCTTGGTTTTGCAAATTTCTACCAGCATTTCATTGACAAATACTCTGATATTGTCATCCCTTTGATGCACCTTACTCACAAAGGTATTTTATGGAACTTCACTGATTCCTGCCACTCCACCTTCCATAAACTCAAAGATGCCTTCACCTCCACTCCACATAATGGAAACTAATGCTTCTGATTATGTCATTGCCAGTTTCCTCTCTATCCACTGTGCAGATGATGAAATTAGACCTGTTGCTTTCTACTCTTGAACTTTGTCCACTCTGGAGCTCAACTATGACACCCATGATAAAGAACTCCTTGCAATTCACAAATCCTTCCACACTTGGCATCACTACCTCAAAGGTTCTGCAACTCCAGTTGATGTTGTCACAGACTACAAAAACCTTGAATACTTTACTACTACCAAACTCCTAACTTGTGGGCAAGCCTGCTGGTCAAAGTTCCTTTCCCAGTTCAACCTTGTCATTTGCTTCCATCCAGGACACCATGGAGCTAAGCCTGATGCCCTCACTAGATGCTGGGATGTCTATCCCAAAGAGGGAGATAAGGACTATGCTCACATGAAGCCTTATAAATTCCAACCTGTTTTCACTTACAAGCAGTTTGCTGCATTCCTTAGAGCTACCTCCCTCACTGCCCTGGTACTCTGGGCAAGCTTGCTCTTCAACACTGAACAACTCCATAGTGATATCCTCTCCTCCCTTCCCTCTGATCCTGTGGCTTCCAGTCATTTGTCCATGTCTGAATCCTCTGACTCTCAATGGTCAGTCAATTCAATTGCTTTCCTCCATCTGGACAATCATATCTATGTTCTTGATTCCAATGACCTTCAACTCCATATCCTCCACTATAAGCATAACCATCCCCTCTCTGGACATTTTGGCCAAAACCAGACCTTAGAACTCATTTGCCACAACTATGCCAGGCCACAAATATGCACCTTTGTCAAGGAGTACATCTCTTCTTGTACTACCTGTGCCCACACAAAAGTTCTGAGACATAAGCCATCTGGACTTCTGAAACAACTCCCTTTCTCTTTGAGACTATGAGACTCCATCTCTTTGGACTTCATTGAACAGCTTCCTCCTTCCTCAATGTATTCTGCTAAATTAGTCATTGTCAACTGCCTATCCAAGCAATGCATTTTTGTTTCTATGCATGACATGGCCACTTCTCTGGAGTTAGCAAAGCTCTTCCTTCTCCACATCTTCTCAAAGCACAGAGTTCCCTCCCATGTCACTTCTGACAGAGGCTTCAAGTTCATATCTCACTTCTTCTGTTTCCTTGGGAAAGCCATTAACATCCACCTCCACTTCACCTCCAGTTATTGTTACAATTTTATCTCCGTTTCATCAAACTCTCTTTTTCCTTTATCACTTTCCAAGTCACTCTTGAAGAGGGACAACTTACTCTCTAGAAGGGTTTATTCTTGTGGCCAGCAGTAATTCTATTTCCCTTCTTTGCCTTTGATTGGACTTATCTCTCCTCCGCTGACTCTGTTACGTCAGCTAGTATTCCTATGCATTCCATCTTGTTCCTCGTCCTTCTATGCTGTTCCTTTCTTCCTTGGTCCATGCATGATTGCCCTTCCTATAAATATTGTCGCATATCATTGTACTTCTTTATTCTTGATCTACACAATACAAGCATCGCATTAAGTCTCAACTCCCTTGGACTTCTTAAGAGTCATCCTTTGTCGAGTTTACTCTTGAACCCTAGTCACCTCAGCTGTCTCTTGAAAGTTAACATCTCTGATGTCGGTCTCTTCGTGAGTATCGCCAGAGGTTGTTGATCAGTAAGCAGACCTCCTTGGACGCTTCGTGTAACAGTTATCACCCCAAAGAAGACAAAGAGACCAAGTAGATGAACCAAACCCTTGAACAGTATTTGTGTGTCTATTGCAACTATCAGCAGGACAACTGGTCTGAACTCCTGCCCCTTGCAGAGTTTGCATACAACAATGCTCTGAACACCACTACTGGTGTCTCTCTGTTCTTTGCCAACATGGGCTATCACTCAAATATCTCTATCCACCCTGAACATGATCTTACCTCCACATGAGCTTGTGAGTACTCCATTGACCTTGACTCCCTCCATTCATTCCTTCATGAAGAAATGGCTGCCACCCAAAAGTGATATCAAGTACCAGCAGATCTACATTCATGGACAGACAAAGATGACAATTTGAGTCATCAATTTTTACACTTACCACAACACTCTAACAGGCCAAAAAGTGAATAATAATCATATTTAGGACCTAATGGTATGATCTGCATGAGCCAATTTTGATTCTACTGAGTTTTCCAAAATTCTGATTCCAAAAATTTGGCCAACCTCTAAAAAAATAGCTAAAAACCCTAAAAAATGTGGAATAAGTAGTGATTGCTAATTGCAATGTGTTCACATTGTTGAAATTGGACATATTGGACAGTGAGGAGTGGAAAAAAATGAGCAAGTCTGACATTGAACTAGGAAGCAATGCACCAAACAGTCAACATGACACATGGATGCCCTCAAAAACATGCTGTAGCATGCAATACCAATGGTCTATGCAATCAATGCATCATCAATGCATCAACAAGCACATCTGATGATAAAGGTCAGCAGTTGAAACAATGTTGAACATATTCTCCAAGTCATGCACCTAAAGTTGAAGTTGAATCTGAGGACTCAGAACAATCAGACTGTGATTCAGACTTGGACTTAGAATGCTCAGATGTTGATTAGAAGTGTCCTGCTGTTTGGACAGCCTCAAGTTCATTCCCACTCATGACAAGGATGATGAATTGGAGGCCAACTTGAATATGACCTTTGCAGATGTGGATGACATGGAATTGTGCTCACAGCTAGTTGACCTTGCAGTTAGCACTGGCAATAATCCACTTGATGAGGATTGGCTACCTTCTAGGGAAGCCAGATGTGCTGCTCAGCAGTCTGCCAAGTCATCCACTGAGCACTCCAACAAATATGGGAAAGGTCCTGATGTTGGAAGCAAGTCAGCATGTATACAATGACACTACAAGAAGCTTCCATCCAATCAAATAGTGCTCACCAATCTGGAATTTGTGTGTACTCCAGCACAACAGACTACATTTGAGTCCCAGCTCAAAACCCTACCTATCAAGGCCTCTATGTGTCTCAAAGCCCCATAGCCCCCAAATGATATGTTCAACTCAGAGATTGTGACTGGACCACCTCTGCCATCTATTGTCAATAGCTTGGCTGGTTACCATGGCTTGGGCTGCATCTGAGATACCTGAGCACTGAGTCCAGAGGCCAATCCACTGATTCCACCACCAGTTAGTCACCCTGCCAAGTCCATGGTCTCAGATGGGAAGGTGGATATTGAGGAGGCTTTAGAGGAATTTAAAGAACAGGAGAGGGGTGGAGTTGAGGTTAGAGGCTAAAAAGAGCTGTGAGCACAAATCAAGAACAATCTTGCAAATGGAGAAAAGACCTTACCATTATCTCAAATCAGTCAGCTCTTGATTATTCAGAACTTTGCCACTCTTCACCTCAAAGGTCTTGGTTGTATTGAGGCTAGTCTGGAGATTGCCTGTCAATAGCATGAAGAGGAGGGTGTCCATTTTGCATGTAGGATTAGGGCTCTCGCCCAACATTATCAAGTCTTTGAGCAACTCTGTTGAACAACATGGCAGTTGAGCAAATGCTCTCAGTCCATTGAAAGATGAATGGCTTCAGCTTGCTGCTTGCCAGTGGCTAACCTCCCAAGATGTGGTCAAATCACCCCACAGCGGTTTTGTCTTGCCCTCAACATTACCATGATTCCCTCCTTGAATATTAATCTTACAAGACCACTTTGTGAACAGACAGCACATCACTGGCTGCTGAAGTTGGGTTGGCAATGTACATGGTTGAGGAAAGGTGTTTATTTGAATGGACATGAGCAAGATGATGTAAACAAATATTGCCAAGAGATTTTCCTACCTGCAATGGCTGCATTTGAGCATTGCATGGCACATTTTGAAGGACCTGGTCTAGATTTTGTTGAACCTCAGCTGGCACCTGGTGAAAAGAAGATCATAGCAAACTTTTATAATGAGTGTTGCTTTCATGCCAACAATTTCAAAACCCATACCTAGTCAGATCTTTGAATGATTTTCTATTTGGCTTCACACTCAACTATTTTTATACAAGTTTATTACCAGGTCAGCAAATTTTACAAAAAAAAGGAAGAGGCAGAATTACTCATGTCTCAGGCTTCATTAATGCAGAAGACAGTCGACTTGCACTCCACAATGAAAATGGTGATGTGGTGGAAGAAGCATGAGAAATCATTTATCCCTGTGTGAACAGTGATGGTGGGACACTGAGCAGTTGCTGAAACAAGTCAAGCAGGCAATTTGAATTTTTGAAACCACACACCCAGATAGTGTTTTATTGTTCATCTTTGATCAGTCATCTGCTCATGCTTCTTTGCCACCAGATGCACTCCAGGCCTTTGAAAAAAAATAAACAAGTCAAATGGTGGTAAACAATGCAAACAATGGGATACTGTTAATCCAGAGACCAATCCTATAGTTGAACTTTGTGGCAAACTTCAAAAAATGATGTTATCCAATGGCCAACCAAAGGGTCTTCAAGAAGTACTTTAGGAATGTGGATTTGATGTTCAAAAATTACAGGAAAAATGTACTCCTGTCTGCCCATGGGAAAACAACAACTGTTGCATGGCCCAGCTTCTAAGTAAGCAAGATGACTTTGCCAACCAGTTGTCTATGCTTGAGGTTCTCATCAAGGAGATAGGGCATGAGTGCCTCTTTCTTCTAAAGTTCTATTTTAGATTAAATCCTATTGAGATGGTCTGCATTATATCTGAGTTTTGATTCTATAACTGATACACTTTACAGTAATGGGGCTGGTGTAAATACCAGTACCATGAAGTACAAAAGACCACATTTGAGGCTGCAAAACAGTATGTGCTACAGCAGCTAAATGCCTGTCCAACTGAGGCTATTTGGCAGTTTATCAATCAATCATGGCAGTTTATAACTGCATATTAAAAGAGTCTTACTGGAAAGGCTGCAGAATGAGCTGTCAAGAAGCAAAAACAGCACCATCAGGTTTCTCAGAGTGCAATGATGTTGATGTCTATTGAAGCTGTTCTCAACACATAGATTACTATATATAGTCATGTTCAATTTGACCAACAATTTGGCCATCCCCCCAAAAAATGGTAAATGTTTTACTTAACCAGAATCTGGTTTATTTTGCCCATCTGTGTCCAAATCCAAGGTCAGTTTCACCCAGAAAAATCACAGTCACCCAGTACACAAATTGTTGTCTTTGTCTGTCCATGACTGTAGTACTGTGCCAGGCCATCTGCAGATCACACAAAGCTTTACCATCCATGTGCAACTACTTACATCAGGAATTTGATACCATGGTTAACCACACTTAATTAAACTTAGTCATACTTTTTCAACTTTTTTTCAACTTATTAAGTACTCAAAGAAATCTCATAAATTGCCAACTGTATTTTAAGCATAGGCAAGTGTACTTACAGTGCTTTGCAAAACTAAGCAGAAAATACGTTTGAAAAATCAACTGCTGGCAACTGCCAGGACAGAACCCCAAATATGCTTTGTCATGTTTGAGTGTGTGACTATCACCTGTGACTTGTGCCTCCCTCCATGCTGTCATCGTTGCCAGCTTGTAACTCAGCCAATGTTCTGACATTTGCCATCTCTCTCACTGTTTATTCTCTCCTCAAGAAGAAGGCAGCTAAGGGAAAAGTGGCTACCCCAAAGGAACAGAAGTCCACCAAGATCAAAGAACTTCAGTTTTCTATCAATGACAGTAACTACATCGACTTCTTACACAGCATACTTGAGAAGCATGAGCAGGATCAGTATAAGGTAATGGAGAAGAAGTTCTTTCTGTTCAAGTATCTGCTGCCAAAGGCCAAAAGGTGGATTTTTTTTTGTTGTTGTGTATATGCTAAGGTTCTGTTCTAGTCAGTGCTCTACTGAGGACATGGACATTGACCATGAATCTGACTACAAATAAATGGCAAAGAAAGTTCAAGGTATCAATTCTACTGTAATCAAGATTTTTGTTGACATGAAGGAGGTCCAGAAGCTCCCTAAGGACAATGATGATGAGAGTGAGACAACTAATGATGATGAGCAACAGAGTGTGTCACTTGGAAAAGCTATGTCCAACCTTGAGTCACACCTTGCCCATTAGAATATCAAGCTCCAAACCTGTTACAAAAATGAGTTCAATGAAGGGCATATGAATGTCGGTCCTATGGGAATGTTGCCACTCACTCTGGCCATGATCTTGGATTGGTGCCACACACTCCTAAGTCTCCACTTGTTGTGAGAATCACACTCTAACCAGTTATAGGAGGAAGGGCAGGCTATACTGAACATACCACCAAACATTGAGTTGTTCAATGTTGCCAACAAAGCACCTCTGTTACATCCATTATGAAGAGCACAGGCACCTGCTTCAGAAACACCCAGTATTGACATCAACTCATTAACATTGGTACTTCTTCTCTAGATGCTCACAAAATCCAGTCTGCTATCTACCTCTTTGCTTGTACCTTCTACCACTGCCACTGACAATCCTGCACTGCCTCTGCCTCTGCCTCCAATAACACCAATGCTTAATGAACAGCTGTTAGAGTCAATCCTGATCTCCTAACAAAACTCTAGAACTTCAGAGTTAGTGTCTGGACAAAAGAGACATTGGCTTCACCTTATGTGGTGCACCCTTGTCAAAGGCAAGTCTCCAGTATTTCAGAGGGATGGGCATAAGGCAGAGGGGCAGAGGTCAGAGGTCAGAGAGTCAGAGGTCAGAGGTCAGAGGATTAGAGGTCAGAGGTTGGAGAGTCGAGGGTTCAAGCAAGGCAGGTCAAGGTTAATGAGCTGAGGGAGAGGATGGAAAGAGGAGGACCAAACAGGCAAGGGGGGAAAGTCAGAACTAGAATTGATATTCGAACTGAGGGTACAGGAGCAGAGTACAGAGTTTATATACAGAACTAAGTGACAGTATTGGCAATTCTGGAGGAGGTCCGGAGGACCCACCTGTCATGAGAATGACAGCATTGGTAATTCTAGATCATGTCTGGTAGTTCCTACATGTCAGAGGTGAGACATGGCAGTGATGATAGCCTCTTGGTGTCAACACCTGTCAGACTTTTACTAACAGTCAAATGAGATATCAAGGATAGTCAAATGGTGTGTAAACATGTGCGAGTCCAGTAATTCAGAATGGTCTCATAAGCAAGAATGCTCTAGAAATAGTAGAAACAGAGACTGGAGGTATGGAGTTGGACTTAGCAAAAATCATGGATATGACAATGGCCCATCTCTCCCCCACCTTTTCTATCACTGTCTCACCTCAAACGATTCCTTGCTTATACAGAAACCCACCTCAATGCATGCCATGCATCCATTTATGAGCATGCACTCAAACTTGAAGGCATTGGACCAGACATCCTTGCAGATATTGATGACAAAGTTCTATCTGGACCTGAGATTGGTATTTCAGTCAGCAACATTATCCATCTCAAGAAAGGTAGTACCATTTGGTGGAATGGCGCTGATGCAAAGTGAAAGTGCAGCAATACCATGACCTCAACATCATCAGGCAAATCTGAGGGGGGGCCTGTGAAGAAAAGGATGGCATATGAAAAGTGATACCATGATGGTGGTGGCTCCCACTTTTCAGGGCCACTAATGCAACCAGATGATGGCAGTGACACAAATGCCGATTTTGACCTATATTACCAGTGCAACACACAGAATCAGTGGCTTTCCATTCCAAAGGGCTTTGTCATGTCATCATCGAAGAAGAGGATAAGGACAATAATATGCATCCATTTTTCTAGGTAGTACATAGTATTTTGTACTACACTATATACCCGGATGCTTGAAAATAGCCCAATGCCTTATTGGGAGTGATACTTTGACATGCACAAATGATAGTCATAATAGAAGGATCTGCCTTGTGGCAGTGTAAGTATCTTTTGATGGAGGAAAAGGCCTGTTAGATGGGATTGTAATCAGGGGAATACAGCAGCAAGTAGATGAGTTTACACACTAAAAATCAGTAGGTAAAGTATACTGCCAATCATACTGCCAATACATGTTGACTTATGGTGCATGCCTTTGACTAGCTCTTGAACTTCTGGGCCATGGTGGATACTACAGTTATCCATAATAAGGGCACTGTGCGGACCAGAGTATAGATTAGTAAAAGGCATCTACATCAGTCAGTCATCTTGATTGATATGAGAATGGATTGCACATACCACATGTTCACATAGAAATTGCAGGAAGTGCTCCCTATCAACTGGGCCTTCAATGATATCATATGCAATCATGCCATTGAGCATAATGATGGAGAGAATTGAATACCGCACACAGCATACAAAGTGACAGAGGCCACAGCAATGCTGTCCCTTATACAATCGCCCCCACAGGCAAGCAGATGTATGCTGATTCTTTGCAGCTTCATCAACAAACATGAGCATGTTCACATTGGGTGCTTCTGCAGTGATGCAATTCATGTAGAGTGCATGCACCTTGTTGTTTTGCTCAATGGCAGAGAAAGAGACCATCTTGTGAGTGATCTGGAGACATTGCATGGTGCGGGAAAGGGTAGGAGCATAGTGTACACATGGCGCTTCTCCCACACCTCATGTTGGAGCTCATTAAGATAGATGGTGTTGTGGTGTTGAATTATGTTCTGAATGAACAGCTCATCAGTTGTACTGAGGATGCGATGGCACCCAATAAAGGTGGAATATCTGTGAGGATTGTAGATGACACCAAATCTTTTGTAGAAGTCGAGAATCTTGTATATAAGTGTTTTCTTGATATCAAGAAGGCCATCTATCTCCTTGACAGTATATCCATCTTGAAAAAGAGCAGGAACCTGAGATTTTGTGTCATTGGACATGACATGGAGTGGCATGGGCAACTTGGATGGGTGGAGTAGCATAACAGGGCAAATTGCTCACTGAGATGACTCAGCACATTTGGAGTCCTCTCTGGCAATTTCGGTGGTTAATTTTTCAAACATATTTTCTGCTTAGTTTTGCAAAGCGCTGTAAGTATTTAAAGTGCAAACAAGTAGGCAAGTAGAATAAGTGGATGTTATGAAATTTATGAATGGACCTGGGAGTTGAACTTACGACTTGAGGTGACTACCAAAAATGGTAACTGCACAACACAGTTACTACTACACTAGCAGACCTTGCACACATGGTGGGCCATCAGCATGTATATGACTATGGTTCATACTGATCTTTAGTTTTTTTTTTCTAAGTCCTTCTTGCATAGTAACTTACTAGTATGACCCAATCTGTTGTGCCTTTGGCACAATCATGCTAGTTTTTATGCTAGAAGAGTTCATCAATTTAATTTAAAGGTAAGAAAAGATACCTATGTGTAGCATCAATTGCAGAGGATTTCCATATGGATGGTGAAGTCCATGGATGCATCTGTAGTAAGTTGTGTTATATTGTATCTGAGCAGTTGTCCAATATGAAAAGTCATGGCACAACTGATCTGTTGTGCCTTTGGCACAATCATATGAGTTTTTATGTTAAAAGAATATCTTTTGTAAAGGTTTACCCAATCTGTTGTGCCTTTGGCACAATCAGGTCAGTTTTTAAGTTAGAAGAAGTCATCAATTTAATTCAGTTTTTGGCAAGCTGAAAATGCCCTGCAAGGTTTTATCCCAGTTTGCTTTGAAAAAGCTTATCCAAATTCTTGGGTGAAAAATTTATTTCTGGTCTTCACACATCACACAGTTCAAGCTAGCTTTTGAGTAGAAAGTATGATTCTATGACAAACCAAGCACATGTCTATGTATGTATATATATATCAAATGTCCAAATTTCTAAATACTTCAGTCCAAACTACATTAGTGGCTTTGGAATTTTCTTGGTCATAAGGAAAAAGAATTTTGATGTTCCTGGGATGAGTACAATGGGACAAAGCTACATAAAGTTGTCCATGAGAGAAAACTGGAGAACTCAAATTCAACCCAACATGCTTGACTGTCTGTCCTTGAGACTTGTTGATTGTCATGGCATAGGCCAAATGGATAGGAAATTGAAGGCGACAGAAAGGAACAGGGGAATCCTGAAGACCAGAGTCAAGAGCCATGCGAGGAATAAAGACCACATTGTTGGCATTGTCTCCACCCAACACTTTACACTCCAGAATGCACTGAGTAGACCTAAGAAGCCTCAAGCGAGTACCATTGCAGAGACCTTGAGTGGGATTCAGATTGTGCAACAGCATGAGTGGTGCACCATCTTTGAGCTCCAACCTGTGAAGGGGAAATCCAGAGGGACTGAAGGTGTTGAGAACTTCAGGTTGCAGGTAGTTATATTCTGGCTCTGTCACAGAGTCTGCACTAAGATAGACATGCTTCTCCTGGAGTGCCACAGAGTTTAGAATAGTGGCATTGATTTCATGGACTTGATCATTCTTGGGACTGAGAATGGTGCGATCCAGAAAATATTGATCAGGAAGCCATTGGTTTTGAGCAAGAAGCCATGAATATAAAGCATTGATAAGAGACTCCATGGTGTTACCACATCACATGTGCTCAGGAAGCATCACATCTCCATCTGTTACACCTATCTGCAGAAGTTGCTGTGCCCACTTGTCAGATTCTGTATCTTGACCTAGATGCATATTTTGATGAAGATAGTAAACATGCATTCTTGGCCAGAGATTGGAGTGTGAGAGAGTGGCAGCGACAATCTGTTCTCTTGACCCATGTAGGATAATAGGAAGCGTTTGTCTGAAATCACCACCAAATAGAATAGTTATGCCTCCAAATGAGTGATTAGGCTGATCCAGCAAGTCACAAAGAGTGCAGTCTACAGTTTCCACAATTAGATGATTTTGAGAGGCTGCTTCATCCCAGATGATCAGAGAGGTCTCTTTAAGAAGGTGATGAATGGCATCATCCTTCTTAATGTTACATGTACTCTGCTTATGGCAGGGGATGGGTATCTTGAAGTGTGAATGGGCAGTGCAACCACCAGGAAGGAGCAGAGCTGCAAGACCAGTAGAGGCTACACAGAGGACAATCTTGTCCCTTGCATGAACACCAGCAGCAATGAGTTTGGCTAGATAGGTCTTTCCACATCCACCACCACTATGAAGAAAGAATGAAGATCCATTGGAATTGAGAACACTATCCATGACAGCATCATAGAGAGCAATTTGCTGAGGATTGAGAGTGGAAAGACCTCTGTCAACCTGTTCTTGCTGTTCCCCTCTATCATAGCTTCTTTGCTCAAAGATGAGTCAATTTTCTCTATAGTGGCCCCAGTCATTTTGTGGTCTTGGCACTTGTTCCAAATGAAATTCTTTGGAAAATCTTGTTAGAGATAATCATGAGCTCCAGCAGCAATAAGATCAGGATCTTGATTGGCCTTGAACCAGCCAAGCAGTTGTGTGTCTTTGACATTGTTGAGCACATTCTGAATCTTGGCTTTAGCCTGAAAAACAACAGACTGGTGACTAGGAAGGTGGATAGAAAGAAGATAGACAGCTGTTACGTGAAGCGTCCAAGGAGGTCTGCTTACTGATCAACTACCTCTGGCGATACTCATGAAGAGACCGACGTCAGAGATGTTGACTTTCAAGAGACAATAGGGATGACTAGGATTCAAGAGAGGACTCGACAGAGGATGACTTAGAAAGTCCAAGGGAGTTAAGACTTAATATGACGCTTGTATTGCATAGATCAAGAAAAAGAAGTACAATGATGTGCGATGATATTTATAGGGAAAGTGATCGTGCATGGACCAAGAAAGAAAGGAACAACATGGAAGGATGAGGAACAAGATGGAATGCATAGGAATACTAGCTGACGTAACAGAGTCAGCAGAGGAGAGACAAGTCTGATCAAAGGCAAAGAAGAGAAACAGAATTACTGCTAGTCACAAGAATAAACCCTTCAAGAGAGTAAGTTGTCCCTCTCCAAGAGTGACTCGGAAATTGATAAAGAAACAGAAGAATCCGATGAATTGGAGATAAAATTGTAATATTACCCCCACAGTAAAATCGAATCCCTAAATCGACTATTAACCCTCTATCTGTCCAAGAACTACACTCCCGAAGACAAGGGTCCATTGAACAAAGCGGTTGCCTGAGAAGGGGTAAGGTGCTCAAATGGACAATCACCAATGATGTGCCCAGCTTGAGAGCAAATCCTGCAGTTTTGATGGGAACAGGCTCGGTTGGTATGGCCCCAGTTGTGACAGTAGTCACATTGGTGAATGAGACATTGACAAGAGGCATGACTGGGGGCGGCAACATGACAATGGGGGCAGGAATATTTGATGCAGTCCTCATGATAGTAACCAAGGCGATGACATTGAAAACAGGTGATAGTTGTGGATGCCGAGGAAGAACGACAGAGTTTAGCCCATGGAAGGAGACATGTAGGAGAAGAGAGTGTGCAACTGCCGTTAGGGAGAGTGATTATGTGAGGGTGTTCAGTAGGGACTGGGATGGTGGGAGGTTTGAGGTCATTGTCAGATTCGGAGCTAGGTTTGATGGTGGTGGAAGTCTCAGATAGGAGAGGAGAGGAGAGACGAGATTCAAGAGATGGAGGGAGAATGGAAAGAGGAAGGGTAAGACATGAAGAATGAAGGAGAAATTGATCATCACATTCTAGGTAAGAATCACATTGGTTTTGTGGTAAAGATAGGAAAATTCAGCAGAAAATTGGGTAAATGATAACAGGTGCGAGAGACTCAATAAAATGATAGAAACTGTGGAGATGGAGGATGGTTAGGATGCGAGTGGGGAGTGCTTCTAAGGCAAAATGGAGAGGAATCTCGTTGGTTTCTGAAGACTGAAAATGTTGAGCAGAAGAAACATTGTAAAAGAGATGGATGAGCTCATGGGTGATAACATCGTCTTGATAAAGAGGATCATCTTTGAAGGCAAACAGGATGTGGGGGGTGTCAATGATGGCATCGTAAAGGAGATGGGTGGCATGGGTGGGGAGGAACATGGGATAGACATTTCAAGAGTGCAAAGGTGAGGTCAGGGTAGATTGGGATGAAGAAACAACGGCGGATGAGAGGAAGGACATGATTGGAGAGGTAGCTTGTTTGCAAGATACTCACGAAGAGACCGTCGAGCAAAGGGAAGACTACCTGTTCAGAGATGATGATGACACTTATAAGAAGAAAGAATAGAAGCAGAGTGTCAGAGG
>JBBPQO010000166.1:0-15232 GCA_038092535.1 Xerocomus subilludens | reverse complement strand
CACAGCAATTGCTGTGGGAACAATTTTCATCCTTATGGGATCCATTGACCTGCAGCATAACTGGGCCAAGCATTCGAAACTGGAGAACCTCAACAAAGTATTTCCAAGATAATGCCCATTTTCAGGGATCCATAAACATATCACCTGCATGGTTCCAACAAGGCTGATATATAAGCTGGCATTCTGCTTTCCCAGATTGTGCCTAAATCTTCTAGGATGGTTGACAACCACCATATTCAAAGTTGGCCTTTATTATGTTTCTCTTTTCTTTACTTTTGTTTACTTTCATGCTAAGTCTAGCATTGTACTATGTCTTGTAAGTTCAACCCTTACTCAACTTCTTTGTCATCATTCCATGACCTTCCATGATGTTCTTTTTCTTTCTTTTTCTTTCTTTGAACATCTTAGAATCTTGCACCACTTGGTCCGTGCTTGATTCCTTAGTCTATATAAACCCTTGTCTTCACATTTTGTACCCTTAACCTTGACCTACTTGGTATCTTGTGCCTAGTAGCCTTTGAATCTATTGTCTTCCCTTGGAACTCTCTAAGTCTGCCTTGAACTTTGATCGAGGTCTCTAATCTTTGAACTCTTTGACAAGTGAGGATGTCCCTTGCTCTTCAAGACTTATTCTAAATCTCTCAACCTTGCTCCATCCTTGAACCAACTGAGTCTACTCTTGGCCCTACCTGGAACAAGTGTAACAAAAGGTCAAGGTTATCTTTTATGACTACTACCATCGTAAGCCATCACCACGTCACACCTTCCCCCTCAAATTCCACCTCATTGGTGGACCTCTTGAAACCCTGCTCCCATCTCTGACTCCACTGAACCCACTGAACCCTCTACTAAGGACAATCAATCAAACTCTGACCTTGAACTTGTGACTTCCCATGAATGTGAAGTATCTCAAACTCTTATGCAACAACTTGCCATTGGTCTCTCTCTATTTTAAGAACCATCTCCACTGTCTCCATTCCTTTGACCCTTTGACCCCTTGCCACCTGTTGACATGTCTTCATCTTCAGCCAAACCCACTGAACTTTGTATTGCTGTTCCTGAGGCATATGATGGGGCCTACAATCAGGCCATACCTTGGGTCAACTCTGTCTGCTTTTACCTCCTTGTCAACTCTGCCATCTACAACTCTGATGACAAGAAGGTTGCCTTCACCCTCTCATATACAACCAAGGGATCCACTGCCTCTTGGGCAGATATCTTTTGACTTTGCACTCTTTAGGGCACCTCCCCTTCTCTAAGTACCTTTGATGACTTTGTTGCCAAGTTTAAGACCTCTTTTGAAAGCCTCAACACCAAAGAAAAGAGAACAACTGTCTTTAACTGCAGAAAGGACACAAAGGACAAAAGGATCAGAAGACATAGAGAGGGAGATGGATAAAGCAAGGTCAAGGGCATTAATAATGATGGGATCAGGGACAATGGAGAAGTCTTGGTTGTTGTTGGAGGTATTAGAAAGGTCCTTGTGAAAGAGTGTGTCAGCAGGTCCCATCTGAGAACCAGGGGTAACAATCCAGTCAATATTGAAATCCTGTAAAAAAAGGGCCCATCAGGCTTGGCAATGAGATAGTTTATGAGGGTCCTTGATATAGGAGAGGTTCTTATGATTGGTAATGACAGAAAGAGGGAAGGGTGTTCCTAAGAGGTAATACTTGAATTTGGTGAGAGCAAGGATCACTGCCAGAAGTTCCCTGTCACAATGTAGTTTTGTTCAGCAAGGAAAAAGTCTTAGAGAAATAGACACAGGGATGGAGGTCTCCATCAGGATCCTTTTGCATGAGGATGGCACCAGCAGCAACAAGGGAAGCGTTGGTCATAATAGAAAAAGAACAAGAGGTGTCAGAGATGGAGAGGACTGGGATAGAAGAGAAGATCCGACAAAGAGCATTGAAAGCACATTGTTGAAGAGGGCTCCAGGTCCAAGGTTGGTCTTTCTTTGTAAGAAACATGAGAGGAGCAATAATGTTGGAGTAGTTCAGGATGAATTTATGATAGAAATTAGCAAAACCCAGGAAGGAAGGAACACCTTTAACAGAAGTAGGAGGCTTTCACTCAGCAATAGTGGAGAGTTCAGTGGGATCCATATGAATAAGTCCATTGCCGATGATCATTCCCAGATATTCCATGATGGGGATGTCAAAAGAACATTTAGAAATCTTGATGGAAAGACCCACTTTATGAAGTCTTTCAAGGATGCATCGAGTATGTTCATGATGGAGTTTCAAAGTCCTGTGAGTATTCATCCATATAAATTTTAAGCCAGAGTTCTGTGATCATATTGGTGAAGGTGTGATTCATAAAGGCTTGGAAGGTGGCAGGGGCATTACAAAAACCGAAGAACATGACAGTGGGTTCAAACCAAGGGGTGTGAAAGCTGCTTTCCATTGGTCAGTTTTCTGAATATGAATATTGTTATATCCCCAGCAAATGTCGAGTTTAGTGAAATAGTTAGACTCCTTCATGTCATTGATGAGTTCGAAGATAAGAGGAAGAGGATAGGCGTTTTGCACAGTATGACTGTTGAGATAATGATAATCTTGGCATGGATGGAGGGATTCATTTTTCTTTGGGATGAAGAAGAATTGTAATGCTTGGGAAGATTTAGAAGGGACAATTCAACCAGTTTTCAGATGTTCCTCGACGAAGGCTTTACAGGCTTCTCTTTTGGCAGGGTTAAGCAGGTATACCTTGGTGATCTTAGGTATGAAAGTATCCTTCAGGTTAATGGTGTGATCAAAGAAACGATGAGGGAGTAATGCATGGGTGTATTCCAAAAAGACATTGACAATCACTTCATATTTTATCTGAGTAAAGGATCATCAAGGTGACCTGAGTTATTTGTGCAGGAACTCTTACTGTCTTTGATGCCTTATTTTGCCTCCAGATGATCAGGTAATCAAGACCTATACCAAAACACAATTTCTCATGAACCTTGTTCTTACAGGTGATCCACATAGTGGTACTGATAGGATCATTGAGTGCATAATGCCAGACTGTCAATGGTATCTCTTTCAATCTGTCCAGATTCCAGAGTCTCATCCCATGGTTGCCTGGATATTGGTGAGCCTGTGAGCCAGTGAGCATACCTGATTTCATGAGTGTACTGCTGTATCCACTCACTTGCTTCCCAAAGAAAGGTTCCTTGTCCATTGATCATGAGACAGTTTATGGCATTATCTATGCCTCTGTTGAGTCTACCAATCATCTGGTAGCACTGAGTGGGGGTCATCATTTGGTTTGGTGGGGGAAATTTGTAAGTGCAAAATTTGTCAGATAGTCTGGTATACTTTATATTAGGTAATGTTTGATGAATCTAAATACTCCCCCCACTGTCTGAGCAACATAATAAGCCCAACCATTCCATCACAATGTCACAATACAATCACTTCTGTGACTGAATGAGCACTGATTAAAGCAACACAATAAGTCCAACTATTCTGTCGCAATCCATCGCAATAATCATTCATACCGGGTGAACAATAACTTTGTCGCAATAAAATTGTTTGTGCTTTTAGAACACAAGTCAGTGACAAAAACAACAATAATCCGACTATTTCATTGCAATACAATTGTCTATTAATGCATAACCAGGGAGGATCAATTGCATGGTGCATGACACCTCCCAGGAATCTGATGTGCATATTGCAGTTGCAACTTTGGCATGACATGTAGCAGTGTGAATTTTGACAGCAATCTCTTGACACCCAAACTAAGTGTCCAGCTTGACACAATGGTCCTGAAGGGTATCACATTTTCAGGTCAAAATGAACTTTGGGCCTGGGATATGTATGATGGGTTAATGTAAGTCAATAATCATTGAATGCACTGGTAATTACTACTTAACAAGAAAATAGGCTCACCATTTGGAGAGATGGTCATGTCATAAAGACCACATAATTATCAACTGTAGTGTATGTATTTTTTGCCCTACATATCACTGCTGACAAACACTTTTAGTGGGGAAGTCACTTTGAGTGAGAAACACTCAATGTTTATCATCAATAACATGACTAATGGATTCACCCTACATGAGATTGAGTCTGGGGGCCTCATTCAATCCTACAGCACAATACCAAAGGTTCTGAAACCAAAGCAGGTTGCTTTTGGTGAAAAGGGAGCTGTGGTAGTAGAGGGTGGGAAATGTGGGGAGGTATGCATATTTGACAGTAAGACTGGAATATTGATCCAGACACTGCAGCATACCAAAGGAGGACTTGTACAAACAATAGGGGTAGGTGTGCAGCTTTGCATAATATGGAGGTTTCACTGATTAAAGCCAGGTCCATGATGAAGAATTGCAGAGTATAATTGTTGCTGCAATGTCCAAGATAGATCCCCAACCAACAACATTGATTTGGAAATACAGACATTCCAGCAAACCCAATAAACAACACACCACCAAAAAAAAGAGGGAGTAATTGTCTTCTAGATTGCAGTATGAATGATCATGTTGGCAATCTTGATAACTTTGCTCACTGATGTACTGGTAAAATCTCTTATATTTGTCAAGTCACATGTGCTAAACATATCATTTAAGAAACATGGAATATGAGTTGACTCTTGAAGAAACTCACAGACAAGTGCTTTGTTTGGCAGAATCATTCCATCACCAGCAGAGAGCATTGCAATCACAGAAGAAACAGGTGCATGGCAATGACAAGTAAAGCTGACAAAGAAGGAGAAGAAAGAGTCAAGACCATGTGAGAGGCTTGGAAACAAGTAGTAGGGTCTCTGCAAGTGGAGAGTGAAAGGATCAAGGCTATAGCCATATGAGAGGCATGGAAAGGGGATTAGAGTCTCAGCAGGTTGTAGGAAAGGAGCCCTCTGGAGAACGCTGCATGGAGAGTTAGGAGGGCAAGAAGAGTGTGTAGAGCCATGTACATACCTGATAGAACAGAGAATGTGATTTGATGACTCAGATACTATGGTTGGCTGGAAAGATGAGATTAGATATTGAGAGGTGATATCGGGTGACACTATGCATAAGAGAGTTGAGTGACATAAAGTTCAACCTTGACAAGGAAGACTCCATAGTGTAGAACACCATGGAGTCAAACAACATTGATGGTGATGCTGCCTGCAGTAAACCTCAGACAGTGATAGCAACACAGGGAGTGACTGCCATGTTTATGGTGAAGGCAGACAGCAAGGAAGACTCCATAGTGTACAACACCATGGAGTTGGACAATGTTGATGGTGACACTGCCCACAGTAACAGTAAACCACAGATAGTGATGACAATGCAGGTCCTCCCTGCAGTAAACTGCAGAGAGCAAGAGACACTGTCCACAGTAAACTGCAGACAGTGATGGTGATGCAGGTTGTTGGAGATGAATGAGGAGTAATAACAAGAGGGTGGGTGGTTGCCAAAAATGGAAGTTGTGCATGTGTGACCAAACAATGAGAGTTAGAGTTAGTGCTGTGGTCATCACCTTTCTTCCTCCACTCCCTGATGTTCAACGTTGGAAAGGTTCACCATTGCTGTCTATGGTTTACTGTGGACAGTGTCATCATCAATGTTGTTCAGCTCCATGGTGTATTCTCCCTTTTATCAGGTATGTACATTTTTTATCTACCTAGTAATGCCAACCTAATATCTTGTACCACAGGAAGTTCTCCAAAGATACTTGCTCTTGGAACTTCTGAGGTTGTTTCTTGAGCCAATCTATGTCATAGAATGCCTTTGGCAACTTCTCAACTGGGCATCAAGTACTCAACACAATACCCCTCTTTGATTCTCTTGGTGTGTAAATATCTGCATCTACAAATCTCTGGGTGTCAATGAGATCTAACTTCATATCAATGTTTCTTCTCCCCAGCTTCATCTTTGTTTGGTATACCATGTGGATATCATCTTCTGCTGTGCTCTCTTTAGAACTCATCCCATCTGTCCCCAGTTATTCCAGGACTTTGCTTAACCATTTCCAAGTCTCTGCATCATTGGTATTGGCTTGCTTCTTTGCATTTGCAAGTCCTTTTGCAATCATTAGCCAGTGGTTGTATTTCTGTTCCTAAAGCTTAAGCCATTGCATCCCATAAATGTCAAGACTTGCATTTACTCTGTGTTCTCATATTCTATTTGTTATGCGAAGCATATGTCAATGTCTACTTACTAGTCAATGTTTTCAGGTGATACTCATGAAGAGACTGACATCTGAAGAGTTGGCATTCAAGAGACAATGAGGAAGATAAAGGTTCGAGCTTAAAACTCAACTGAGGATAGTTCAAAGAACTTGAGGGGTTGAGACTTAATATTATGCTTGTATTGCATAGATCAAGAATGAGGAATACAAGGGATGTGTGATGGTATTTGTACCAAGGATAAATGTGCATGGACCAAGAGAAATAGAACTAAATGGAAGGGCATGGAGCATAGTGGAATGTTGAGGAACACTAGCTGACATAAGAGAGACAGCAAAGGAGAAGTAAGTCTGATCAAAGACAAAGGAGAGAAACTGAGTTACAACTGGAGACAAGAATGAATCCCTCAGTAGAATATGTTGTCCCTCTCCAAGAGTGATGTGGAGAATAATAAAGAAAAAGGATAATATGATGGAAAGGAAGTAAAATTGTAACATTACCCCTGCAATACAATTGAATCCCAGATTCAATCAAAAGCCCTCTATCAACCCAAGGGCTAAGCTCCAGATGAAGATGGTCCTTCAAAGATAGCAGTTGTCTGTGAAGGAGAGAGATGCTCAAATGGACAGTCACTAATGATGTGCCCAGCTTGAGAACAAATGCTGCAGTTTCGATGGGGGCATGCTCAATTGGTATGGCCCCAATTGTGACAGTAGTCATATTGGTGAATGAGACATTGACGAAATGCATGACCAGGAGTGGTGACATGAAAGTGGAGGCAAGAGTACTCAGTGCAATCTTTGCAAAAGTGACCATTATAGTGATATTAAAAGCAGGTTGTAGTTGCAGATGCTGGGGGAGTACAAAGAGGTTCTACTTGAGGAAGGATATGAGTAGGAGAGAAAAGAGCATGACTGCCATTAGGAAGAGTGATTATTTGAGCTTGTTTGGTGGGGACTGGGATAGTAGGAGGTTCATAGGTGTTGTCAGATTCGGAGTTAGGCTCAACAGTGGTGGAGGTTTCAGATAATGGAGGGGATGAAAGACAGGATTCGAGAGATGGAGGGGGAATGGGGGAGAGTAAGATGAGGTGAATGAAGAAGAAATTGATTGACACATTCTAAATAGGAGTTGCATTGGTTTTGAGGTAAAGACACATAGATTCAACAAAAAGTTGGATAAATAATAGTGGGCACAAGAGATTCAATAAAGTGAGAAAAACCATGGAGATGAAGGATAGTTAGAATATGTGTGGGAAGAGCTTCCAAGGTGAACAGAAGAGGGATCTTGTTAGTCTCAGAGGATTGAAGATGTTGGATAAAGGAGACATCATGGAATAGGTGGATAAGCTCATGAGTAATAACATTGTCTTGATAGAGTGGGTCATCTTCAAAGGTGAAAAGGATGTGAGGGGTGTCAATAACAGTAGCATATAGAAGGTGGGCAGCCTGAGTAGGAAGAAACATAGGATAGACATTCCAAGAATGGAGGGGGGAGTGAGGAGTAGATTGTGAAGAGGGGACAATGGGGGAAGAGAGGAAAGACATTGTGGGGTAGAGGTAACTTTTGTTTGCAAGATACTCATGAAGAGACCATTGAGCAAAGAGAAGTCTACCTTATCTGAGATGGTGACATCATTTATAAGAGGAGAGGATGGAGGTGGAGTGTCAGAGATTAGATTTGGATTTCCAGGTGTTTTCCGCTGAGGAGTATCCTTTCCAGGAAGTCAGGTACAATTGCTTAGCTTTGGGGCCTTTGTGGGAGAGGATAGCCTCCACTTCATACTCTTCTTTGTTATCAATGACATTGGGTGGAGGCTCAGAAAAGGAGGGTCCATAAGCTTCAGTGGAGCAATAAGACAATAAAAGAGAGATGTGGAAAATGTCATATATCTTCCAGGTACCCAGGAGTTGGAGTTGAGAAGTTAGGGGAGATAGTATGTAAGCAATCTTGAAGGGGCCCAGTCTTTTGGGTGCCAATTTCTGAGAAGGGTAATGAAGATGGAGATGAGTTGCCTTGAGCCAGACATTATCTCCTACTTTCCAGGGTGAAAATCATTGGGTAGATTTGGATGACATGATCTTCCTGGCAAATTCATGGCCAGCTAGGGCTTCTTTTCAGGTTTCATTGAGAGAGGATAATCTATTCTCAAGAGCAGGGAGGAAGGTCTTGGCAAGGGTTGGGTAGGACTGAGGTTCATAGCCATAGAGTAGGGAGAACAGAGATTTCTTTGTGGAACTATGGGGGGAATAGTTATGGTGAAATTTGGCAGATGATAAGGAATGTGCCTAGACAAAGGGTTATTAGCACAAAAGATATGAAAATAGGTTTTGAGCTTCTGATTGGTTCACTCGGTTTGTCCATCGGTTTGGGGGTGATAAGTGGTAGATAGTCATATGTTGTACCAGGAAACAAGCAAGTTCTCTGGCAAAGGCAGAGGCAAACTAAGGGCCATGTTCAGAAATGAGGGTGTCATGAAGACTGAAATGTTTGAAGATATTGTCAAAGAAAACTTGAGCAATTCCCATGGCATCAATGGTTTTAGAACAAGGAGTAAGAATTACCTCCTTTGTAAGACCATGGTCTACTACTATGACCACAATGGAGTCATGCCCTGCAGATAAAGGGAGGTTGGTGATAAGATCAACAGAGAGTTGCTTAAACAGAAGGGAGTGCAAGGAGGGGATAGGAACTAATGGAGGAATGGTGGAATGGGTGTTAACTTTGCTCTGTTGACAAATAGCACAACCATTGGTGAAGTTTTTAACAAAGGAGGCAAGGCCTGGCCACCAGTAGTCACATTTGAGAATTGATTTGGTACAGAAGATACCCATATGACCTGAGAGAGGAGATGAATGGATGGCATGAAGTAGGGCAGATTGGGAGGAAGGAGAAACAAACATATGACCCTTAAAATAAAGGTGACCATTATTAAAGGTCCAGTCAGAGAGAGTGGTCTGGGAGAAAAGAGGGGAACCTTCCTTAAGTGCAGAAAGAGCTTGAAGAACAAAGGGATCAGAAGATGGAGAAAGGGAGATGGATTTAGCTAGAGCAAGATCAAGAGCATTGATAACAATAGGGTTGGGAACAATAGAAGAGTCCTGATTATCAAGGGAGGTGTCAGGAAGGTCTTTTTGAGAGAGGGCATTGGCTGATCCCATCAGAGAACCAGGAGTAATGACCCATTTGATATTGAAGTCCTGTAAAAAGAGAGCCCATCAGGCTTGACAACAAAATAGTTTACAAGGGTCTTTGATATACAAGAGATTTTTATGATCGGTAATAATGGAGAGAGGGAAGAAAGTTCCAAGGAGGTAGTGTTTCCATTCAGTGAGGGAAAGGATAACTGCAAGGAGTTCCCTATTGTAAATGTTATAGTTTCATTTGGTGTCATATCCATGATTTTTGCTAAGTCCAACTCCATACCTCCAGTCTTTTGTTCCTACAATCTCCAGAGCATTCTTGCTTACAAGACCATTCTGAGTTACCAGACTTGCATGGGTTTATCCACCATTTGACTATCTTTGATATCTCATTTGACCATTTGTAATATTCTGACAGGTGCTGACACCAAGGGGGTATTATCACTGCCATGTCTCACCTCTGACATGAAGGGGCTACTGGACATGATCCGGAATTGCCAACACTGTTGTTCTCGCAAGAGATAGGTCCTCCGGACCTCCACCAGAATTGCCAATACTATCACTTTGTTTTGTATATAAACTCTGTACTCTGCTCCTGTACCCTCAGTTCGAATATCAATTCTAGTTCTGATTTCCCCCCTCACCTATTTGGTCCTCCTCTTGTCATCCTCTCCCTCAGCTCATTAATATTGACCCACCTTGCTTGAACCTCTGACCCTCTGACCTCTGACCTCTGATCCTCCAACCTCTAACCTCTGACCCTCCACCCTATGCCTGTCCCTCTGAAATACTGGGGACTTGCCTTCAACAAGGGTGCACCACATAAGGTGAAGCCAATATCCCTTCCATCCAGACACTAACTCTAGAGTCCCAGAGTTTTGTCAGGAGATCAGGATCAACTTTAACAGTGGAGAAAGTCTTTGAGAAATAAGTGCAAGGATGAAGGTCGCCATTGGGGTCTTTTTGCATAAGAATAGCACTGGCAGTGACTAGGGAGGTGTTGGTCATGATAGAGAAGGGATGAGAGATGTCAGGAATAACGAGGATGGGGGTGGAAGAGAAGACCAAGTGAAAATCATCAAAAGCATGTTGTTGCAGGGGGAGTCTAGGCCCAAGGTTGGTCTTTCTTTGTGAGGAAAGTGAGTGGGGCAACAATATTGGAATAGTTAGGGATAAATTTGTGATAGAAGTTTGCAAAGCCCAAGAATGAACAGACTTCCTTGCTAGAAAAGGGGGATTGCCAATCAGTGATGGCAGAGAATTTGGTAGGGTCCATACAGATAAGTCCATTGCCAATAATAATTTCTAAGTATTCTATGGTGGGGGTGTCAAAGGAGCATTTGGAAATTTTTACAGAAAGGCCAGCTTTATGAAGTCTTTGAAGGACATGTTGAGTACGTTCATGGTGAAGTTTTAACATCCCATGGGTGTGAATACTGAGATCATCCATATAGATTTTAAGCCAGAGTTTGGTGATCATATCTGCAAAGGTATGGTTCATGAAGGCTTGAAAGGTAGCAGGGGCATTGCAAAAACTGAAGAACATAACTGTGGGTTCAAATAGACCAAGAGGAGTAATGAAGGCTGCTTTCCATTAATTGGTTTCCTGGATGTGAATGTTGTTATATCCCCAATGAATATCAAGTTTGGTTAAGTAATTTGACTCTTTCATATCGTCAACAAGTTCAGAGATGAGTGGCAAGGGGTAGGCATTTTGTATGGTGTGACTATTGAGGTATTGATAGTTTTGACAAGGGCAAAAAGATCCATCCTTCTTTGGGACAATGAAGAATGGGGATGCTTGAAGGGATTTCAAGGGAATGATTCCACCAGTTTTCAGGTGTTCTTCAATGAAGGCTTTACAGGTTTCTTTTTCAGTAGAGTTGAGTGGGTATACCTTGGCAATTTTAGGAACAAAGGTATCTTTCAGATCAATGGTGTGATCAAAAGGATAATGAGGCAGGAGTTGGGTTTGAGTGGATTCAGAAAAGACATTGGTGAAGTCAGAGCAAAAATCTAGAATAGACATATCTTTAGGTTTCTTGGCTTGGGCAAGTTCTGTGGAAATGGTGATCTTCTCAATGTTCTCTTCAAGGAGAGGATATTCATGAGGAGACCTCTCGACCCTAGAGGAGAAGTTAATGGAGAAGGTTTTCCAGTCGATGATGGGATTCTGGAGCCAAGGCATCCCAAGTATGATCTGAGGACAAGCAAGTTGAACAACCATGAATTTTATCCTGTCAAAGAATGGTCCAGAGGTGAATGAAATGGTGGTGGTCCATTGGATGGTTCCTTTGGTGTTAGGTATTCAGTCTACATTGTAGGCAATGACTGGGTTGGTGATAGAAGAGAATTTGAATGGTCCGAGAGATAAGAAACAAGGGTCAATAAATTTTCCAGTTGCCCCAGAATCAATAAGGGCAATGGTGTTGATGGTTTGTTTTGATTCATGCAGCAAAATTGGAAGATGCATAGTTCTATTTCTTCATGGTGCTACAAGTACATGGTTCAAGATGAGGGAAGGAGATGTTGAGGTGGCTTCCCTTCTTAAAAATCCTATGCCCTTTTGATTCCGGCAGAGACTTCAGTGGTGAAGACTTCTGCAAGTTCTTCAACAGGTTCTTCATAGCAAGTCTAAAGAACTGAAAAGATCTCATTGTTGGTTTTGCCTGAAGTTTTCAAGGAGTTGATGTATTCATTGAGTTTTGAATGAGTGGGTTCTTTCTTAGGAAAGGGTGATGGGGTGGTTTCAGTGTTTTGGAGGTTCTGAGAATTGGAAGACCTGGAAGGGCAAGGGGTTGAATGGACAAGGTGCAACAATTATTGGTGCTATGACCCTTCTTTCTACATCTAAAACACAGTCTGTCATGAATACATCTGGCCCATTTGTTTGGGGTGAGTTTAGACAATGTGACACTATTGACATCCATGGCATTGGGAACCCTCTGGGGACAAAAGGTGAAGGGTTGAGGTCATCCACTGTGAAGAGATTGGATCCTCATCTTCTGAGCATGGAAGGTCTTGGCTTGTTCGATCCAAGCATTGATAGTGATGGGAATAGGAGACATAGATAAAATCATGATGGCAATCTTCTAATCAATCCCTAGGGAGAATTGGTTGATAAGGGTAATGTTGTCGGTGATTCCAGCTTTATTGGCAAGGTTCGGGAAGTTGGTGATGTATGGCTGGAAACCATCATCGAAGGTTCTGTCAGGACATTTAGTAGACTTCTGAATGAGTTTGGAAAGGTCCAAGCAGGCAGTGGCTTTAGTGTCGAAGGGCCAGAAGATGGACTTGAAGTTGGTGGTGAATTCATCAAAGGTTTTCTTGGAAGAGGTGATGGTGATGTCTGTGAGTTTATCATTCCACATCTTGGCAAAAGAAGCACCACGTCCTTCACTTATCTTGTTCAGGATGGTAGTGACTTTCCTTTCATTGGAGGAGTATAGTGAGGAATTCAGGGCAAAGTAGGCTCTCATGGCTTTGATCCATTGATAAGCATCAGAGGATTTTCCAGAGAAGTCAGCAGAAAGGGCTGCCTTAAGTTCAGTCTTAGAAGACATGTTGACTGATGGTACTAGGGTGGCAGGGGTGGCAGGTGGTGGGATACTGGGTACTGGGATGACTGGGGGTAAAACTGGAGGTGTTACGTGAAGTGTCTACCAATGCTTGCTTACTTGACAACAACCTCAGGTGATACTCACAAAGAGACCGATGTCTGAGAAGTTGGCTTTCAAGAAGCAATGAGGAAGACTAAAGATTCAAGTGAGACTCAACTGAAGATAGTTCTAATGAACTCAAGGGATTTGAGACTATATGTACGCTTGTATTGCGCAGATCAAGAATAAAGAAATACAAAGGGTGTGCGACAATACTTATAGAGAAGGCAATAAGGCAATCGTGCACAGACCAAGAAGAAAAGAACAACGTAGAAAGATGGAGAACATGATGGAATGTGAAGGAATACTAGCTGACATAATAGAGTTGGCGGAAGAGAGATAAGTCCAATCAAAGACAAAGAAGAGAAATGGAATTACTACTAGCCACAAGGATAAACCCTTTGAGGGAATAAGTCATCCCTCTTCATAAGTGACTTTGAGGATGATAAAGGAAAAGAAGAATGTGATGAAATGGAGATAAAATTGTAACATTACCCCCACAGTACAATTGAATCCCTGATTCAACCACTAACCCTCTATCAGCCCAAGCACTACACACTTGAAGATGATGGTCCACTGAACAAAGTGGTCACCTGGGAAGGGGTAAGGCACTCAAATGGACAGTTGCTAATGATGTGCCCAGCCTGAGAACAAATGCCACAGTTTCGATGGGGGCAAGCTTGGTTAGTATGGCCCCAGTTGTGACAGTAGTCACATTGGTGAATGAGACATTGGCAAGATGTATAACTGGGGGCGGCGACATGACACAGTGGGGGCAAGAGTATTCAGCACAATTCTCACAATAGTGACCAAGGCGATGACATTGAAAACAAGTAGTGGTTGTGGACGCCGGGGAGGAGTGATAAAGGTCTGGTCAAGGAAGAATGTGAGCAGGGGATGAAAGGGCATGACTGCCATTGGGAAGGGTGATTATATGAGGATGTTCAGTGGGGACTGAGATGGTGGGAGGTTCTAGGTCATTGTCAGATTCAGAGGTAGGTTTGACGATGGTGGAAGTCTCAGATAGAGGAGGGGAAGAAAGACGGGATTCGAGGGACAGAGGAGAAATGGAAAGAGGAGGGGTAGGAGGAGGGGAGTGAAGAAGAAATTGGTCAACTCATTCTAAGTATGAATCATTCTTGTGGTAAAGATAAGAAGATTCAACAAAAAGTGGGATAGATAGTAGCAGGTGCAAGGGATTCAATAAAGTGGAGAAAACCTTGGAGATGAAGGATGGTTAAGATATGCATGGGGAGAGCCTCTAGAGCAAAATGAAGAGGAACTTCATTAGTTTCTGAGGATTGAAGACGTTGGGTGGAAGAGACATTGTGGAAAAGGTGAATAAGTTCATGGGTAATAATATCGTTATGATAAAGAGGATTGTCTTCGAAGGTGAATAGAATGTGAGGGGTGTCAATGATGGCAGCATAAAGGAGGTGGGCGGCATGGATGGGGAGGAACATGGGATAGACATTTTGAAAATATAAAGGTGAGGTTGGGGTAGATTGCAATGAAGAAATGACGGCAGACGAGAGAAAGGACATGGTTGAAGAGGTAGCTTGTTTGCGAGATACTCATGAAGAGACCGTTGAGCAAAGGAAAGACTACCTTTTTAGAGATGATGGCGACGTTTATAAGAAGAGAGAATAGAAGCGGAGTATCAGAGGTTTGATTCAAGTTCCCAGGTGTTTTCCGCCAAGGAATACCCTTTCCAAGAGGTCAGGCACAACTGCTTAGCTTTAGGACCCTTATGGGAGAGGATGGCCTCTACTTTGTACTCTTCTTCATTATCGATAACATCAGGTGGGGGTTTGAAAAAGGAAGGTCCATAGGTTTCAGTGGAGCAATAAGACGATAAGAGGGAGGCATGGAAAACATCATGTATCTTCCAGGTACCTGGGAGTCAAAGTTGATAAGTGAGGGGGAATAGGATGCAGGAGATTTCAAAGGGACCCAATCTTTTGGGTGTGAGCTTCCGAGAGGGGTAGTGGAGGTGGAGATGAGTCGCCTCAAGCCATACCTTATCTCCTACTTTCCAGGATGAGAATCGTCGAGTAGATCTGGAAGACATGATCCTTCTGGCAGATTCATGGGTGGTGAGGGCTTCTTTATAGGATTTGTCAAGGGAGGACAATCTGTTTTCTAAAGCCAGGAGGAAGGTTTTTCTGAGAGATGGGTAAGAACAAGGTTCATAGCCATAGAGTAGGGAAAAAGGAGATTTCTTGGTAGAGCTGTGAGGGGTGGAGTTGTGGTGGAATTTGGCAGCTGATAAGGATTGCGCCCACAATAAGGAATTATTGCCAGAGAAGATATGGAGATACGTTTCGAGTT
>JBBPQO010000165.1:0-15240 GCA_038092535.1 Xerocomus subilludens | reverse complement strand
CATCGCCCAAGTATTTTTCAATCACGTCTTCAAGCATTTCAGTCTTCACAACACCCTCATCTCTGATTGTGGCCCCCAGTTTGCCTCTGCCTTTGCCAGAGAACTTGCTCAACTCCTGAAATATGACATATGACTGTCCACTGCCTATCACCCTCAAACCGATGAACAAATCAAACGAACCAATCAAGAGCTTGAAACATATCTTTGCATCTTTTGTAGCAATAATCCCTCATCTTGGATGCAATCCTTATTGTCTGCTGAATTTCATCATAATTCTGCTTCCCACAGCTCCACCAAGAAATCCCTGTTCTCCTTGCTCTATGGTTACAAACCTAGGTCCTATCCCTCCCTTGGCAAAACCTTTCTTCCCACCTTAGAACATAGACTATCCTCCCTTGCCAAATCCTGCAAAGAAGCCCTTGCCACCCATGAATCCACCAGAAAGATCATGTCATCTAGATCTACCTGACAATTTTTGCCTTGGAAAGTAGGAGACAAGGTCTGGCTTGAGGCAACTCATCTCTGTCTTCACTACCCTTCTTGGAAACTTGCACCCAAAAGACTGGGCCCCTTTGAAATCACTTGCATTCTATTCTCCCTTACCTATCAACTCTGACTCCCGGGTACCTGGAAGATACACGATGTTTTCCATGCCTCCCTCTTATCATCTTATTGCTCCACTGAAGCTTATGGACCTTCCTTTTCCAAGCCTCCACCTGACATCATCAATAATGAAGAAGAATACAAAGTAGAAGCTATCCTCTCCCACAAGGGTCCCAAAGCCAAATGATTGTATCTAACTTCCGGGAAAGGGTACTCTTTGGCAGAGAACACCTGGGAACCTGAATCAAACCTCCGACACTCCACTTCTATTCTTTCCTCTTATAAGCGTTGTCACCACCTCTGACAAGGTAGTCCCTCTTTGCTCAACAGTCTCTTCGTGAGTATCTCACAAATGAAAACTATTTTCCTGACACCATGTTGTTCCTTTCCTCCACCGTCATCCCCCCTTTGCAATCCACCCCAAATTCTCCCCTTCGCTCTTGGAACATCTATCCAATGTTCCTCCCTATCCATGCCACTCATCTCCTGTATGCTGCTGTCATTGACACCCCTCATATCCTCTTCACCTTTGAGGACAACCTGCTCTACCAGGACGATGTCATTACCCATTAACTCATTCATCTTTTCCATGACATTTCTTCTGCTCAATGTCTCCAATCCTCAGAAACCAATGAGATCCCCCTTTGTTTCGCTTTAGAAGCACTCCCCATGCATATTCTAACCATCCTCCATCTCCACAGCTTCTCCCATTTCATTGAATCTCTCACACCCACTATTATCTATCCTACATTTTGTCGAATTTTCTTGTCTCTTCCACAAAAACAATGTGACTTTTACTTAGAACAAGTCGATCAATTCCTTCTTCATTCTCCTCATCTTACTCTTACTCTTTTCATTCCCCCTCCATTCCTCGAATCTCGCCTTTTGTCCCCTTCTCTGTCTGAAACCTCCACCACTGTTGAATCCACTTCTAAATCTGACGATGACTATGAACCTCCCACCATTCTGATCCCCACCAAACATCCTTGCATAATTACCCTTCCTAATGGTAGTTGCACCCTCTCTTCTCCTGCTTGCACCCTTCCTTGAGCAGAACTTTACCATACTCCCCTAGCATCCACAACCACTACCTGTTTTCAGTGTCACCATAATGGCCACTATTGCAAAGATTGCACCAAGTACTCCTGCCCCCATTGTCACATTGCTGTCCCTGGTCACACATCTCATCAGTGCCTCATTCACCAATGTGACCACTGTCATAACTGGGGCCATACCAACCGAGCCTGTCCCCATCGAAGCTGCAGTATTTGTTCTCAAGTTGGGCACATCGTTAGCAACTGTCCATTTGAACGCCTTTCTCCTTCTCAGGTGACAGTAATCTTCAGTGGACCATTATCTTTGGGAACCTAGTTCTTGGATCAATAGAGGGCTGGTGGTCAAATCAGGGATTCAATTGTAGAGTGGGAGTAATGTTACAATCTTGCTCCCTTTTCATTGTGTTCTTCTTTTTCTCTTTCATTCTCTGGATCATTCTTGGAGAGGTACAACCTATTCTACTGAAGGGTTTATCCTTATCTCCAGTCCTAACTCTGTTTTCCTTCTTCATCTATAAATGAACTTATCTCTCCTCTGCTGATTCTCTTACATCAGCTCATGTTCTTCAACATTCCATCATATTCTTCAACATTCCATCATATTCTTCAACATTCCATCATATTCCTTACTCTTCTTTTTGATTCTATTTCATGGTCCATGTGTTTTCCTAGATCATATAAATATTGTGGCACTACCCTGTATTCTTTATTCTTGATCTGCGCAATACAAGCATAACATCTAGTCTCAATCCCTTGAGTTCTCTAGAACTATCCTTAGTTGAGCTTCTGCTCAATTCCTTGTCTTCCTTGTTGTCTCTTGAATGCCAACTCTTCAGACGTTGGTCTCTTTGTGAGCATCACCTGAGGTTGTTGTCTAGTAAGCAGACATTGGCATATGCTTCACGTAACACATACCTCTCAACACTATTATAGAACAGGATAAGAGGCATTTCTGTGTCAGAAATGCTTAAGTAGAATGTTTGAATACCAAATAGTGGAGTCAGAGCTATGTCATGCTGTATGCTCCAACACTCCCCTACAGCATGACAATCATGACTCCATCTGGAGTGAAATGACAGATAGACCTAAATGGTCATGAAGGTTTGTAAAAGAAGAGTGAGAAAGAGCTTTAGTGAAATATTGGCAATATTAAAAGATGAACAGATATCTACAAGCTTTAGACCTTGTTTGGCATCATAGTTAATTATGCAAGTTAGTAATTTAATTGGTTGGTTTTATTTGGTCTGTGGCCTGAAACTGTGGCATCATTCCAGTGGAGGTTGGAAGTAAACTTTACATCTGACACCCCCACTGGATATGATCATAGATTATTATCTTGAGCACACCATTGCTCATTGCCATCTTGTTCAAAGACAACTGCTCTTGCTTGTCAACATCCTATATCAAATTCCACTCTTGCTCATGGTCAAAGAAACTCAACCAGCAGGTTCTAGAGCAAGATGGACTGAGCAAGAGATTGACAGCATCATGGATTATCTCTACCAACATCACTCAGAAGCATTCCAAGAAGGACAATTCAAGAACACCACATTTACAAGAGCAGCAGAACACATCCAACCTCTCCTGGTAAGCAGTAAGGCAAAGAATGGAAAAAGCTGCAAGTTAAAGTGGAGAAGTGTAAGTCATGCATCTGTGGTCTACTTTCGTGATCTCTTTTGATCATATATTATTGGTAGCTCAAGGCTATTCACTCATCAATCTGTACCTGGCACAAAAAGTCTGGCACTGCTCATTGGAATGATGAGCAAGGCACTTATATCAGAGGAAAGGAAGAACAGGACATCTTTGATGAATTTGTGTGTACAAAGGTATGTATTATTCTGATAGAGATTATGAGGTGCTAATAGCTTTTTTCTAGCAGCACACTGTGTTTAAAGGGTTCATGCACAAAGGATGGCATCATTTGGAGAAGATGGACCAGATCATACCAGAGAGCAGTACTGCCACCAGTGCCTTCACATTTTATGCTGAGGCCACTCCAGTCCCTGTGCTCCAGGAAGATACCATGGATATGGATGAACCTATGGCCTTAGCAGACACTATCATCATGCCAGCAACCAACCTTCCTAATGATCTCATGAGTAGTGCCATTACATCAACTGTGACTGCTATTGATGCCCTTGGCACATCTATCTCAGTTCTACCTTCAGCACTCTGCATGCCACCACCATCATCCATTCCATCAGCACAGTCTTCTGAGAAGTGCCATATGTCTTGTTTTTCTGATGAAAACACCAGCCAGTCACACCTCTTTTCTCCCAATCCTGTCACAAGTAAATCAATGCCTTCCCTTGCTCATAACTGCCCAAACAGCAACAAGCACTGCCACACATCAGAGCCTCAAACCACAAGAAGCAATACTGGAGGGCAGAGAAGTACTACTGCTATGTCTAACACCATTGCCATTCAAAGCATGGATTCCACCATTTTCCACCTCTTGGATTCAATTGGTAACATGCTCCAGGACCTGCTGAAACTGATTCCAGAAGCAATCTGCCTACTTGCAAACCTTGGTGACAGGGTGCCAAGAGAGCATTCATGATTCATGAAGCTTCATTGGAGAAATGTGGCTAATTCTGGCTTGGTGGCTGTTTTTCTAGCCCTTGACACACCAGAGGAACTTATTGATTTTATAGCAGATGTGTACAATTGTGAGCATCATAGTGTATCAGCATCTGGTCCTAGCAATGTTGTCTAGATTATGTACTCATTGTGTATCCATTTGAAATCATGTTTCCAATATCTGACTGATATTTATGCACAGATGGCTAAAAGAGTGAAAAAGAATGGTGACAATGTATTTGAAAACTACTGATCATTTATATATACATATCCTGCAATTCCTCCAACAGATCTTCAGCATTGGCCTCCAATTCAGCATCATTATCATTTCCAATGTCCCAATAGTGATCTAGAAGTATATGCTGGTAGTCATCCCACATTTGTTGAGTGATGGTGTCACAAATACAACATGCCTCATCATGATTATCTAAGTCCCATTCTGCCTCTGCTACTGCCACTGCAATCTCATCACCATCACCTTCTTCATCAAGATCATCCATGGTGCTTGTAATGTCGAGAGGATTGTGTATGAGGATAAAGTTGTGGACACAGGCAAGCATGGCAGGCAAACAAGATTGAATATTGAGTTTGTATTTGATGGGAAGATGGAGAATATCAAATTGTTGTTTGAGAATGCCAACTATTCACTTAATGACATTGTGAGCTGATGAATGTCACAGATTAAAAAGTTCCTCATAGTTTTGAGGCCTAGATAAAAAAACATCAATGATAGAATATTGGGTACTCTATGCATATACTTACCATATGTTTGCACAACCCCACTCAGCAAGATGATAGTGGACTCCCTGATAGGGAACAAGAAGATTATGTCAGAGTGGATAGCCATCATTGGCCACAAGGTATTTTCTGCATGGTATTTGTAGACCATGTGATATAGCATCATAGTATATATGCAGGCATTACTGGCAGATCCCTCCCAGCCAGTGAGTGTATATGTGAATTTGAGGTTGAAGTTGCAGATGAAAAGAGCATTTGCAATAGGAAGCCTTTGTGGTTTCGGAACTGGCCATGGAATTGTGCTGGTGGTGCAACTGGGATATGACTACTGTTGATTGTGCTGATTGCATTGTGAAAATGAGGGAAATCTTCTGATTATTGTCGATTTTGGATGGGCAAGAATTGTCTGCCTCGAACTGGATATATCACCCATATAATAGTGGACTAGAGAATACTTCAACCATTTTCCTGAAATATCTAGACAAATGTTGCAGGAGCAGGATAAAAATCAAGTGATTGTTGAACATACTGTGAGATGGTGTCATTAGACTGTTGGAAACTGGCATGTTGTCAAGCCAGTAACACAGGTGTATAAGAAATGAAATTTGCCAGTTGCTCTTGTAGTGGGACATCCTTTGAATCTGTGAGCCCAATTATGCACAATTCACTGACCACATGCAAGAAAACCACCTTTTTGACTTCTAGTTCTGATCAGATGTGATTAGGATGGCCACTTATGAGCTTGAGGACCCAATGGTAGCCAGTAAGCACAGATGTGTGATAGAGCATAGGTGGTTTGCAGACATCAGATAAAATCTCCAGATGGGAGACCAGAAGTAGATGGATTAGTTTGAGGATGTTCTATAGGATCTCCTTGTGGGCTTGCCATTGGAGAGCACTAGTGGGACACAGCCTTGAGCTCACTATCAAGGTACTGTATCCATGATTGATCATAGACATTTTGCTTCCAATCTCTGCTGGAATGATGCCAGGGTTCTAGGCCACAGACCAAATAAAATCAACCAATGAAATTACTAACTTGTGTGATTAACTACAATGTGGAACAAGGCCTTACATGAGAAAAGTGGACATGGTGTTGTACAGTCCATGCAGGTATTTTGTTTTAATGTGGTGCATGTGGAAGTGGAAAATGGAATTTTCTGTGAGTGTGATGGTGCTCTGGTTGTCACATAGGAGGGGTGTGGCTGTGAATTGTGGGAATCTGATGGCCATGAGGAGTGAGCATAACCATAGTACTTCTTGTGTAGCTTTGCTTGCTGTGATGAATTCTGCTTCACAGGAGGGGAGGAATGGGGAATGCTGTTGACAAGAGCACCAGGTGATTGTTCTGAGTCCTAAACAAAAGCAAAAACCAGAGACAGAGTGATGGGTATTGATGCAGGTTGTGAAGTTGGAATCTGTGTGATCAAGGAGACATGCTGGATGTTCCCCACCTAGTGTGAGTGCCAGGTTCCATGCTCCCTTGAGGTATTAGACTACTCATTTTGCTGCCTTCCAGTGCACAGTTCTATAGTAGTCTAGATAATGTCACAATTGATGTACTGCATAGGCAATGTCAGGTCTTGTCCCAACCACTAGGTACATGAGTGACCCAATGAGGAAACAGTAGGGGGTTTTAGCAAGTAGTGTTCATTCATCATCCATGGCAGGTGATGTGGGTCAAGATATTGCAGACTGGGGTCCATTGAAATGTGTACCAGATAAGCATCCTCTAGCCTGAATTGTGTGACAATACAGTTGATGAGGGTGGTTTGGAAGAGGGAGATGGTATGTGCATGGCAGTCACATTGGATCACTATGCCTATGCAAAAGTGCATGTTGCCACCATTGGATATAGTCCAGATGATCTGTAGTTGGTTGTGAAATTGGTGTAGAGTCACTTTCGAATTCCCTATGAGGAAGCAGTTATCCACATGTACTGTGATATGACAGTTTCCCCTGCAATAGAGTGGGAATAAGTGCAGTATTCACAATCAAGATGGAAGAAACCCAAAACAGTCATTTGTGCATGTAAGGTTGTGTTCCATACCCACCCACTCTGTTTCATGCCATAGAGGCCATTTTGTAGTTCCCACACACAATTTTCTTTTCTGGGCTCCTCAAATCCTTCTGGTTGCTCCATAAAACAGACTTTGTCTGGAGTGAGGACACTGTTGAGGTAAGCCATTTTGATATCTAGTCGTTCTATTTCCCAGTCCAATAAGGCCACAATGTGTGCAAGGGTGTGGAATGACTTGAGGTGTGCAGTTGGTGAAGATGTCTTAGAATAATCTTGTCCATATATGGTGGTGTAGCCACAACAAATGGGCTTTGAAATGACTAGGGTTCCTGGCTGCATCACACTTGAATTTAAAGATTGGCAGTCCATGCATTATTTTGTGACCAGGAGGGATGGCAGAGTGTGGAACAAGTCTGTAGACCCTCATGTGTTTCAGGGAGTCAAATTCCTCCTGTAAGGCCTGGTGCCATTCTGCAGCAAGTGGGGAGTTCATGGCCTCTAAATATGTCTCAGGGTGGCTGGAATAGGGGAGGTGTGAGTTGGCATTGATGGGAGTATGGTTAGGGCATGGGCCATTGTACTAATTGTTGTCAGGCTTGCATCTGATGAGCATGGGCAGATTTATGTCATCCTTAGTCAAAGTGGCTTGGTTGGCTAACAGTGAGTGGTCAAGACCATGCATTTCACAAGCCTTGAGCAACAGTTTTGAAGGTTAGCTCAAACAGCAGACTATGGGAGTTGCAGGAGCTGTGGCCAGTGTGGTGGGAGGGTGTGAGAGGCTAGAAGGTGGCATTGCCTCATGGGTGGATATTGTAGCATTTGGCAATGGGGAATTGATGTCTTGGTGCAATTCAATAAAGGATATGTGGTAACTTGTGATGACTTTCCCTGTCTTGTGGTGGAAAAGGTGGTATGCTTTGGAGTCTGGGGAGTAGCCAATCAGTACACACTCTGTTGAGTGGTTTAACACCTTCAGGTTGTGGGAGTTCTGAATGAGAACAAAAGCATGGCAACTGATTTCACACAAGTGTGAGAGGTTGGGGCAGTGTTCAAGCCAGCATTTGTATGGCATATGGCCTTCTTGCAACTTCACTGCAGTGCAATTGGTGAGATAACATGCAGTAATTATGAACTCATCCCAGTGGTTGGTGGCCATCTGGCAGGTAGATCACATCACACATGCCTTACCCATCAATGTGCAATGAACATGATTGACACATTTGTTGTGGGCTGAAGTGTGTGGTTGTTACACTTGATCCCAGGTAGGAACAAACATAGCCCTTGATAGTCAAATGGTTGAGACTTGGGAGCTAGGCCAGTGATGACTCACCCACAGCTCTGCTAACTGGACTTCCTCAAGGGGGTTCCTCAAGGTGAACAAAGAACTTCTCTTGGGAGAATTCCCTCAAAGTAGACAAGTGAGTCAAAGGGAATTCCTTACAATAATTGAGAGAGACATGATAGGATTCGAGTACAAGAGTACAAGGTGATCAAGGGAGATCAAGTTAAAGAAAGAAAACAAGAAAGAAAGAAAAAAATAGTACATAGAGACATTCAGGGCAGGTTTGAAGAATACTGATATGGTAGTTCAACAACCAGAAGAAAGGTAAGCATAATAATGAACATATGAAGGAAATAGAGGGTTGGATCAATCTGATCACTGGCAAATGAGGATTGGTAACACACTGGATAAGGGTGTGTAATCAGGTTGACGAAAAAGAGAAGAACATGGGAAAAGAGTAGTCCAATCATAACATTACCCCCCCACTTTAGCCCAAGACACTGATGAGGGGTAACAAACAAAAACTCGCTTCAAAAATCACCATAGGAGGCTCTGGGAGAACCAGTCATGTTGGCCTCACCTTCTTTGTCCCCAATGGGATCTTCTTTGATTTCAAGATCTGGGTAAAGGAGTTCTGGAACAATGATGGAGGCAGTGGGAAGGATAATGTTCAAGTGCATGATTGTATAGATGACCATTATGAGGAGGAGGGACAGAATGGGGTGTAGGAGAAGAGAGAGGGTGACGAATGGTACAGGTCACAGAAGAAGGCATAAGAGGGATGATTGCTTGATGAGGATGACAATGAGGACACCTAGCCTAAGTATGACCAGGTCTGAATTTCTGACAGATCAGGCATTCATAGAAGGTGCAATCAATCCTTTGATAACTGACCCTCTGACATTTGAAACAGGCATTATGAAATTGAGGATGACTGGAAGTAAGAAAATAATTGTATGTGTTACGCAAAGCATCCAAGGGGATCTGTTTATTGATCAATGACCTCTGGCGATACTCACAAAGAGACCGACATCAGAGATGTTGACTTTCAAGAGACAACTAAGATAACTAGAGCTCAAGAATGAACTCAACAGAGGATGACTTAAGAAGTCCGAAGGAGTTGAGACTTAATATGATGCTTGTATTGTGTAGATCAAGAATGAATACAACAATGTGCGATGATATTTATAGAAGATGTGATCGTGCACGGACCAAGAAGAAAAGGAACATCATGGAAGGACGAGAAATCTGATGGAAGGTGAAGGAAGACATAACAGAGTCAGCAGAGGAGAGATGAGTCTGATCAAAGATGAAGAAGCGAAACAGAATTACTACTAGCCACAAGGATAAACCCTTCAAGAGAGTAAGTCATCCCTCTCCATGAGTGACTCGGAAAGTGATAAAGAAAGAAAAGAATGCAATGAGTTGGAGATAAAATTGTAACATTACCCCCACAGTACAATCGAATCCCTGATTCAACCACTAATCCGCTATCCATCCAAGAACTACGCTCCTGAGGGCAAAGGTCCATTGAACATAGCGGTTGCCTGAGAAGGGGTGAGGTGTTCAAATGGACAGTCACCAACAACGTGCCCAGCTTGAGAACAAACCCCGCAGTTTTGATGAGGGCAGGCTTGGTTGGTATGACCCCAGTTGTGACAGTAGTCACATTGGTGAATGCCATATTGGCGAGAGGCATGACCATGGGCGGCAACATGACAATGGGAACAGGAATATTCAGCACAGTCCTCACAATAGTGACAAGACAGTGACATTGAAAACAGGTGGTGGTTGTGGATGCCAAGAAAGAACGATAGAGTTCAGCCTGAGGAAGAAGACATGTAGGGGAGGAGAGAGCCTGATTGCCATTAGGAAGAGTGATTATGTGAGGATGTTCGGTGGGGACTGGGATGGTGGGGGGTTTGAGGTCGCTGTCAGATTTGAAGATAGGTTTGACAGTGGTGGAAGTCCCAGATAGGGGAGGAGAAGAAAGGTGAGATTCGAGAGATGGAGGGGGAATGGGAAGAGGAGAGGTAAGATGAGGAGAATGAAGAAGGAATTGATCGACACATTCTAAATAAGAATCATGTTGGTTCTGTGGTAAAGATAGGAAAATTCGGCAGAAAGTTGGGTAAATGATGGCAGGTGCAAGAGACTCGATAAAATGACAGAAACCGTGGAGATGGAGAATGGTTAGGATACAAGTGGGGAGTGTTTCTAAGGCAAGATGGAGAGGGATCTCATTGGTTTCTAAAAACTGAAGACATTGAGCAGAAGAGACATCATGAAAGAGATGGATGAGCTCATGGGTAATAATGTCATCTCGATAAAGAGGGTTATCTTCGAAAGCAAACAGAATGTGGGGGGTGTCGATGACAGCAGTGTAAAGGAGGTGGGCAGCATGGATGGGAAGAAACATGGGATAGACATTCTGAGAGCACAAAGGTGAGGTTGGGGTGGACTGTGGCGAGGAGACAACAGCAGATGAGAGGAAGGACATAATTGAAAAGATAGCTTGTTTGCGAGATACTCATGAAGAGACTGTTGAGCAAAGGGAAGACTACCTTTTTAGAGATGATGGCAGTGTTTATAAGAAGAGAGAATCGAAGCAAAGTGTCAGAGGTTAGACTCAGGTTCCCAGGTGCTTTCCGCCAAGGAATACCCTTTTCAGGAGGTCAGGTACAGTTGCTTGGCTTTAGGACCCTTGTGGAAGAGGATAGCTTCTACTTCGTACTCTTCTTTGTTATCGATAATGTCAGGTGGGGTTCGAGAAAGGAAGGTCCATAGGTTTCGGTGGAGTGATATGATGATAAGAGGGAGGCATGGAAGACATTGTGTATTTTCCAGGTACCTGGAAGTCGGAGTTGATAGATAAGAGGGGATAGGACACAGGAGATTTCAAAGGGACCCAATTTTTTGGATGCAAGCTTCTGAGATGGGTAATGAAGACAGAGATGAGTCACTTCAAGCCATACCTTATCTCCTACTTTCCAAGGTGAGAATCATCAGGTGGATCTGGAGGACATGAGCTTCCTAGCAGACTCATGAGCAGCAAGGGCCTCTTTATAAGATTCATCGAGGGAGGACAATCTGTTTTCTAAGGCCGGGAGAAAGGTTTTGCCTAGGGGCAGATAGGAATGGGGTTCATAACCATAAAGCAGGGAAAAAGGTGATCTTTTGGTGGAACTATGGGGGGTGAAGTTATGATGAAATTCGGCTGCGGATAAAGATTGTGCCCAAGATGAGGGGTTATTACTGCAAAAGATTTGAAGATATGTCTCAAGTTTCTGATTGGTCTGTTCAGTCTGCCCATCGGTTTGAGGGTGGTAGGCGGCAGATAAATGCATGTTGTACTTCAGGAGACGAGTGAGTTCTCTAGTGAAAGCTGAGGTGAATTGGGGGCTGCAATCGGAGATGAGGACATTGTGTAGGCTGAAGTGTTTGAAGACGTTATCGTAAAATACTTGGGTGATACCTGTGGCATCAATGGTTTTGGAACAAGGAGTAAGAATTACCCCCTTTGTAAGACCATGGTCTACTATGACCACAATTGAATCGTAGTTTGCAGATAAGGGAAGGTCGGTGATAAGATCGACTGAGAGTTGTTTGAAGGGCAGAGAATGCAAAGACAGGATGGAAATTAGGGGAGGGACGGTGGAATGAGTATTGATCTTGCTCTGTGGACAGATGGCGCAACCGTCTACGAAGTTCTTGACAAAGGATGTGAGACCAGGCCACCAGTAGTTATGTTCGAGAATTGACTTGGTTCGGAAGATACCCATATGACCCGAGAGGGGGGAAGAATGGATGGCATGGAGCAGGGCAGATCGGGAGGAAGGAGGAACGAACATTTGACCTTTGAAATAAAGGTGGCTGTTGTCGAAGGTCCAGTCAGACAGGGTAGCACGAGAGAAGAGGGAAGAACCTTCCTTGAGTGCAGAAAGGACCCAAAGGATGAAAGGGTCAGAGAGGGTGGATCAGAAGATGGAATTGGCTAAAGTGAGGTCAAGGGCATTGATAACTACAGGATCGGGAACAATGAAGGAGTCTTGGTTGTTGAGGGAGGTATCAGGTAAATCTTTTTGGGATAGAGCATCCGCAGGACCCATTTGCAATCCAGGAGTAACGATCCACTCAATGTTAAAATCCTGTAAAAAGAGAGCCCATCGAGCCTGTTGACAAGATAATTTTCAGGAGTCTTTGATGTATGAAAGGTTTTTATGATTGGTGATGACAAAGAGTGGAAAGGGAGTGCCTAGGAGATAATGTTTCCACTCAGTAAGTGTGAGGATAATGGCGAGGAGTTCTCTATCATAGATATCGTAGTTCTGTTCGGCAAGAGAGAAGGTTTTAGAGAAGTAAGAGCAGGGGTGTAGATTGCCATTAGAATCCTTCTGCATGAGGATAGCACCCGCAGCAACCAGGGAGGCATCGGTCATGATAGAGAAGGAACAAGAGGTGTCAGGAATGGATAAAACAGGGGCGGAAGAGAAGATATGATGGAGGATGTCGAAAGCATGTTGTTGGAGGGGGGTCCAGACCCAGGGTTGGTCCTTCTTCGTGAGGAACATAAGAGGGATAATGATGTCTGAGTAATTAGGAATAAACTTCTGGTAGAAGTTGGCAAAACCTAGGAAGGAGTGAACTTCCTTGACCGACGATGGGGGTTTCCAGTCAGCAATGGCAGAAAGCTTAGTGGGGTCCATATGAATAAGTTTATTGCCGATAATCATCCCAAGGTATTCCACAGTGGGAGTGTCGAAGGGAGACTTAGAAATTTTGACTAAGAGACCTGCTTCACGAAGTCTTTGAAGAACATGTCATGTTCATTTATGGTGGATTTCAAGCATTCCATGGGTGTGAATACCAAGGTCGTCCATATAAATCTTGAGCCATCGTTCAACAATCATGTCTGCAAAGGTGTGATTCATGAATGCTTGGAACATGGCTGGGGTGTTGCAAAATCCAAAGAACATGATGGTGGGTTCGAACAGACCAAGAGGAGTGATGAACACAGCCTTTCATTGATCAGATTCTTGAATGCGAATGTTGTTGTAACCCCAGTGGATGTCAAGTTTAGTGAAGTGATTAGATTCCTTCATGTCGTCAACCAACTCAGAAATAAGAGGCAGGGGGTATGCGTTTCATACGGTGAGACTGTTGAGGTAACAATAGTCTTGACAAGGATGAAGGGATCCATCTTTCTTGGGGACAAAGAAGAATGGAGATGCTTGAGGGGATTTCAAAGGAACTATTTGACCAGTTTTCAGATGTTCTTCGACAAACACTTTACAAGTTTCCTTTTCAGCCGGGTTGAGTGGGTAAACCTTAGCAATCTTAGGAACAAAGGTATCTTTCAGATCAATGGTATGATCAAAGGATCGGTGGAGAGGGAGTTGGGTGTGAGTTGACTCAAAGAAAACATTGGCAAAATCAGAGCAAAAGTCGGGGAGAGATACATCCTTGGGTTTTTCGGCCTGAGCAATTTCCATGGAGATGGTGATCTTCTTGATATTCTCCTCAAAAGGAGAATACTCACAAAGAGACCTCTCAACCCTTGGAGAGAAGTCAATAGAGAATGTTTTCCAATTGATAATGGGATTCCATTTCTGAAGCCAGGGCATTCCTGGGGATGTGCTAGTCAAATGACCATGAATTTTACTATGTTGGAGAATGGACCAGAAGTAAACGAGATAGTGGTGGTCCATCAAATTATTCCTTTGGTGTTGGGGGTTCCATCTACGTTGTAGGTGATGACCAGGTTGAGGATGGGTACGAATTTGAATGGTCCTTGAGCAAGGAGTTGAGGATCGATGAAATTTCCTGTTGCTCCAGAGTCGATGAGGGTGGTGGTGTCGATGATTTGTTTTGATCCACTTAACAAAACAGGGAGATGCATGGTTCTATTGCTTTGTGGTGCTACAAGTACATGGTTCAAAGTGAAGGAAGGAGATGTCGAGGCAGCTTCCCTTCTTAAAAATCCTGTGCTCTTTTGATTCCAGCAGAGACTTCGGCAGTAAAAACTTCCGCAAGCTCTTCAACAGGGTCTTTGTAGCAGGTTTGGAGGACCGAGAATATTTCGTTGTCAGTTTCACTTGTTCATTTGGAGTGAGTTTAGATAAAGTGATGCTGTTGACGTCCATGGCATTAGGATCTTTCTAAGAATGAAAAGCAGAAGAAGGTTGGGGTTGACCACTTTGGAGGGATTGAATTCTTATTTTCTGGGCATGGAAGGTCTTGGCTCTTTTGATCCAAGCGTTGATAGTGACAGGAATGGGGGACATGGATAGAATCATCATGGTGATCTTTTGATCAACTCCAAGGGAGAACTGGTCAATGAGGGTAATGTCATCAGCAATTTCAGCCTTGCTGTGAAAATCAGTGATATACTGCTGAAATCTGTCATTGAAGGTTCCATCTGAACGTTTGAGTCAGCCTGGGTAGATCCAGATGAGCGATGGCTTTGGTATTGAAGGGGTAGAAGGTGGATTCAAAGTTGGCAGTGAATTTATCGAAGTTTTTCTCAGAAGAGGCAATGGTAGAGTTGGCAAGTTTATTGTATTACATCTTGGCGAATGAAGCTCCATGACCTTCACTCATCTTGTTCAAGGCGGTGGTGACTTTTCCTTCATCAGAAGAGTACAACGAGGAGTTTAGAGTGAAATATGTCATGGCTTTGATCCATCAAGAGGCATTAGAGGATTTTGCGGAAAAATCGGCAGGGAGGGCCGCTTTGAGCTTGGTCTTTGAGAACATATTGACTGGGGGTGTGATGATGACAGGAGGTAAAACTGGGGGTTTGGGGTTACTAGGAGGGACCGATGGTCAAGCAGGGGTTCTGGGATTACTAGGGGGTACTGGAGTTACTGGGATGACTGGGTTGCTAGGACGAGGGTTCAGAGGGGTGCTAGTGGTGGAGTGAGGGGGTGAATCAACTTCGATGTTGCTGCCCTCAGACT
>JBBPQO010000164.1:0-15270 GCA_038092535.1 Xerocomus subilludens | reverse complement strand
ATAGCATGATTTCTGATGGGTTTGACAGTTCAATCACACTGATTTGCTACAAAATTGATCAAACTTTGAGTCAACAAAACAATGTGTGTAATGGCACAATTTGTATATATGATGGCATATCTGATGGTGATGAAATTAGGGACTCTCCTCCCACATCACCACAATGTGCACAGTATGCAGCTCGCCATGCTAAGCATGAACAATGTCAAATGGGTTCATCACCTGGACGACGTTTGCCACAAAACTTGATGGTATGTCATTGTCACATATATCAAGCAATAATTGATGAAATAATGGCAGCACCCTCCTGTGCCTGTGGAACAATACCCTGGCATACCCCAGCATCAAATCACATATTATGATATTCGAAGAATGTGATGTGTACACTCACAGTTGCCACCTCCACCTGCCCAGCCATATCCTATGGGCTATCAGGCATTTGCTCTGCCACCACCTCAGACCAGCATTTTGGACAACAGAGTAGGGGGTAGATGCTCTTGATATGTTAATGGTGGGGTCACACTCAATGGTTGTGCAGCTGGTGAGTCATCAATGGTGCAAGAATCTTCCATGAATGTAGGGCAGGAGTCTGTCTTGACCTGTGATTTGGCTGTTATACAAGTGGTGAGCCTAGATATTCACAAAAATGTGTTTGAGCCAGTCCCTCAAGCAAAGAATGCATGGAGTCAACAACCAACTGCCAGGCTGGGTTCCAGTATAGATGGTTCTAAAATTATGACCACCAAATGCCATGTTGAACAAATAACTTATGACAATTGACAGGGTAAGCATCCTGATAATCTTTGGCATGCTCCCACAGGGTCTCTTTGTCATGGAATTTCCAGTAAGATGAATTAATGTCTGTCCTGCCAAGTGTCAATGAGTGAAAATATTAGCAAGTGCTGCAATAGAAGTGACTTGTGACAGCAGCCATTTGAGCAATTTTCATTGCTGCAGGAAGATCACAGACAACACATGTGATTGCTGAATGTGTGATATGTATGAGCCACACCTGCAGCAGTGCAAGAGAAATGCCCACCTCTCTCCCAACTATCACTTATGTCATGGATTAGAGGGCCTAGAAAGAAGTTCAACTGACTGCCCAAGGGTTGATGCAGGCCTGGGATGATACCTGTGAGATATATATTTTCTGGTTTGTACTAGATGTCCATAGGCAGGATTAAGCACATGCAAGAAATGATGCCACATGATGTTGTTGTATTGTATATCATGAAGTATACCTAAGGAAGATGAGTGAAATCATCAATAATGATGATCCAGAATTTGTAGCCTTCATGGGATTTTGGAGTTATAGAGTCTGCAACATCTATGTGAACTATTTCAAGTGGGTTAGTGGTACGTGATCCTTCCTGAAGTTCAAAAGGCAGCTTTTTCATCTTTTCAAGAACAGATGCCTCACAAAATGTAGAAGTGCTGACAAGTGTGCCTATTTCTTGGAGTTGTCCAGCATTTCACCAATTGTTGGATATGGTTCATGGAAATATGACTCATGCACCAATGTAGGAGATTTCTACAGTGGCAAGTGCTGCCTCCTTTTTATTGTCTGGAGTCACTCTTGCATGGTACAATCCATTTTGGTGGGTTGCAACAATTATGGTGTTTCAAAGCTTCTGAATGTAGCACATTCCAGAATTTGCCAGAAAGATAGTGGAAAGGCTGGCAGAGGCAAGTCAGTTTATGGAAATAAGGGAAATCTAGAACTCTGGAATTAGAAGGACATTGGATAGGACTATCTCATCATTGGTTTCAGAGGTCTTGGAGATGAGCAGTACTGTGCCTATTTTTATGGCTATTGTGTTGAAATTATCTCCAAGGGTCACTGGATGAGGAGGATGTAGTGGTTGCTATGTTTGGAACCAGGAATGGAGTGGAACAATATGTGATGATGCTCCAGAGTCAATGATTAGAGTGTTTCTACCACTGTCCTTAGGTTGGAATGACAAGTAAGCATGAATGCATTGCATTGTAGACTAAAATACATGCTCATTTGATATGTTTGCTGTTTCTGGAGGATCTGGGCTCTCTGCCGTATTTGCCTTATTACTCCTCTTTTGCCACCACCATTCCTCAGCTCTGTAGCCCAATTATTGTAATTGTGACAATTGGAGGTGTTGTGGCTTTTGGAAAGATGGTTCTCACACTAGACAAGAACATTGGAAGGTCAAGTGGAAGATTTGGAGTTTCCAGCCTGGGAGACTCTCATTGCCAACTCAGAATAGATGCCTGGAATGGTATAGTCAGTGGTCTTCAAGTGTGATGCATGTCTCTATGTAGTTGAAATTGAGTTTGCTTTCTTCCATGGTGTTCACAACAGAGGATTTGAACATTTCCCATTCTGGAGTTTTTGGAAGGGGATTTAAGAGCAGAAAGGAGAGGACTTTGTCATCCACAGAGTATTTCATCCCAGCAAGCAGAATTTGATGGTTTAGAGAGCAGAGGTATGTTCAGAGACAGAAAAGGCTCCATCCCATATGCTGCTAAGGAGTTGTTGGAAGAGATGGAAGGCAGAGGAGATATTTGAAGTCTTTTGGAGTTTTGCAAGAGTGATAAAGAGATTCTTGAAATTTGCCACCTTATGTATTTTCATCAGGAGAGCATCTGAGATCCATGACTGGATTATTCCATGGGCCTTTTCATCATGCTCATGCCAAGCATAGATGTCAGCAGCCATAACCAGAGATGACAAGACAGGCAATATGTCAGTCCCTGTGATCACTTTTCAATGCAAAGTTTTGCCAAGATTCAAACCTTCCATATTATGTAATTGTTGGGTCCAGTGAGAATTTCCTCCATGAAGACCATATCTGAGAAAGATATGGTGTGAATGGAGTGGGTGATGAACTGGAAGTGAGTTCTAAGAAGAACTATTGTGTACTGAGGGAAGTGCAAGATGGAGTTGAGCTGTTTCCTAAGTGTCACTGCTAGTTGATGCTGTTGGGGCTCATAACCTGACAGAAACTAGACAAGGGCAGGTATTGCCAAGTACTTAACCACTGCCTAAGAGGGCAACAATGACTTTATTCACTTAGACAAGGGCAGAGATTGTCCAGTACTACAGTACATTAGGAATAAAACTAAGTAAGAATGAACTCACCTCAGCCACTGCCTAAGAGGGCAAAAATAACTGGGGTACTTGTAAGTGGAGTGAAGGTATATATACTATGGGCAAAGGTACACTCACATCAGGCCATGTGATGAACTTGAGAGAAGACCATTAAATGTAGTAATGGATGTTGCAATGTCAAAGGAAAACAAAAAGTTTAAGCAAAACAAATTACATGCAGTATATCCAAAGTTCTGAGGGTGTGGGAATTTTGGTTGGCATGGGAATTTGTGCAAAGGCCTTTGGAGCTTCAGATCCATCAGATGCCTCAACACAGTGAAGAACATCCAAATGTTCTGATGTTTCCTGAAGGCATGGGAATTTCAGATCAGCACAGAAACCTTTAGAAAGACCTTCAGATCCAAAGGCTTGTGGTTGATTACTGTCATCATACCTCAAAAGAAGTTTAGACCTAACTCATCCAATGCATTGGGACAGACCCACAATCATCCCAGAACTGGATGAGGAGCCTTACCTTGATTGGGCACAAGTGCAAGAAACCTTGCAAATGAAAGCAAGAGGAGAGCCCCCCATATTATCAAGATGGTATTATTGGTCTCACCCATTTGGCATGATACATGAAGCAGGATTATGTGAAGAATGTAATGCACAACAAGTTCATATAACTAGGAATATTCTAGCTGACTCCACCAATCTGGAAGTAATACTGAGATATACATCTCAGTTGGCATGATAATGATGAGGGATGGGACATGGGAAATAATGCCCCAATTCAGGGAAACCCTGAGAGTCTCCAGCACACAATGAGTGCAATGTGAGCCCTTGCAGAACTAGTTGTGAATTACCGATATGCCATTTGCAAAGTAGGAGAAGAATTTGCTGATTGCATGAACACACTATTGTGCCAGGGTGGTACCTCCATTCATTAACAAAAGTGCATGTTCCTCGGATGATCATGTATGAAAATGTAACACATGCAAACAAAGCCAAATATAATATAATGCATACACCAGCTGCTGTGCACCTTGCATTGGGAGGTAAAGAATTACCTACCTGTTGTAACCATTGTAAGAGTAGAGCTATCTGACATAGCTTTTGCAAGAGTAGATCTGTCTGGTGTAGCCTTTGTACAAGCAGATAAGGAATCACCTATCTGGAGTAGCCCTGCCATTTCCATGTATGGTGCCAGGAGTGCATGTATGCACTGGATCAGCCAGCTCAGGCTCTCAGCAATATAATCTGCAATTGGTGCACTCTTTCTTTTGATGCAACCATGATGTTGCCCACCACAGCTATTTGAGTCACTCAAAAACTTTTCAAATCTATCATTTCAACTATTCCATTCTCACCAGGCAATGTCATTGTACTTGAGATCAACAACATACTTCAAAATTGGCCAATTTATGTGATCAATGTCACCACCAATTGCCCAGGTCCTCTTGAAAGTATTTTTGCTTTCATATATAATGAGATTACTGACTATACACTGCAGAAAATCCTTCTAAGCCTCAAAAACATTACAAAATGTGCATGTGACATCTCAGATGATGAATACAACTCAGATGGTGTCCATGTGCTGGCAGTCACAGAGAGGGTCAAAGGTGCAAGCACCATAATCCATCTGTAAGTTTTCTTTGTGATCCCACTCACTCCAAATAAAAACTTGGTTTTTATTCCAGTAAGAATCTTTTGGATACTGAGGAATCTACAACAAGCACAAATTCAACACCTGCAGCGGATACAATCCTGGTCAAAGCCTATGGTGATCCAAAAGATGTTGTTCCTCTGAAGTTGAGATTCTTTGATGGAGCCTGGCCCCTAGTTTGGTGTCCCTGATTTCCCTGCAAAGTCAATGAAAATGAGCCCACATCTAGATATATTTCAATGTATTTCCAGTCAAGGTGAAGGAAGTTGAAGCTTCTGAGTAAGGAGTTCAGGTTGTCATGGAACATGTTTCTGTCCTTGTACTATCATTGCACAGCATAACAATATATTTTCTTGAAGAGAACATAACACTACAGAAACTGAACAAAGTGTAAATTAAAGCTCTCCATAGTCTTCATACTTGTCTATGGCATCATTCTTGCCATCTTCATGGCCCAGATCAGCATCTATGACATTTACCTCCTCACTTACTGCACCATCTGTCAAAGTCCAGAGGTTCAGAGGTCCAGAGGTTGGGCATGCTGATAAGTCCAGAGTAAGTCCAGGACTCAGCTGATGCCTGAAGGGTGGAAACAACTATATTTACCTGATAAGTCCGGAGTAAGTCTGGGACTAAGTATGTGAGTACAAGGAGTATGAAGTGAGAAGAAGACATGCCTCAGCTAATGCCTGAAGGGCAGAAACAACTGAGGTAGTTGAGAAAATTAAAGTAGGTTAAATAGTATGGTGGAAAGGCACACTCATACCTCAATAACATGTAGGAAAAGAAGAGTCCAAGTCAAACCAATATGTAGCTTATCACACCCTTACTGGGCATGGAGCACATAGTAACAGCACCACTGTGGAGTTGGAAGTCCTACCCCTGGAGTTGTATGGAACTTCTAAGTGGCTCCTCTGGAGCCCCTGTCTCTTGGACTTCCCATTGCCAATAACTGCACTTTGACACTCCCACTCAAGTGTAGCTGGAGACCCATACAGTACCCCAAACAAACTTCCAGTGCTGTTCACTTACCAATGGTTTGGTGAGGATGTCTGTGACCATGTCCTTCATAGAGACATATTGGACTGTGGCTTCTCCTCTTCTGACAAAGTCATCCTGTACAAAGTGGTACTTGTGCTGGATGTGTTTGGTCTGGGCTTGGAATTGTGGATCATGGTACCATATAAGATGATAGCTGCTTGGTTGTCATAGAACAGCTTGGTGGCAGACTTCTGTGGATGTCCAATCTTGTTGAAAAAGGTATGGAGCCAGGTGACATGATGACTGGCATTGCTGAATCTAATGTACTCTGATTCTGTAGTGAAGAGGGCTACCATGCTATGCAGCTTACTGGACCAGGAGATGGCCCCACAGTTGCTGATGAAGACATATCCAGAGGTAGAGCAGGAGTTTTCTGGGTCCTGGGACCAGCCAGCATCAGTGTAACCATGGAAGTCCATGTCAGTGGACAACTCCAATCTGTCATACTAGAGCTCCATGTCCTTTGTTGCTTGGACATAGCAGAGTGCTTGCTTTGCTGTGTCCCAGTGATATAGCTTGAGTTTGGTACTAAAGGGGCTGAGCATTCTGACGGTGTATGTGAGGTCCAGTCATGTTCCAAGCATGAGGTACATCAGTGATCTGATGACTGTGAGATAAGAAACTTGTTTCCCTTCAATGTTCATTTCTGGAATAGTGCAGTCATCAACAGGATCAGTTGTGGAGAGCTGGAGATTGTGCACCATCGAAGTTGACTCTGGTTTGCAGGTGGACATGTATACCCCTGGAGTTGTATGGAACTTCTAAGTGGCTCCCCTGGAGACCCTGTCTCTTGGACTTTCCTTTGCCAATGACTGCACTTTAACAACATCATCATCCTGATCTCCATTGCCTTCAAGCTCATCCTCTGGGTCAACTTCATAGCTAAAATCTTCCATTTCCTCACCCATCAATTCCATGTCTTCTTCATCAATTTTGTCATCACCTTTTCCACCTTCCCCACTCATTGCTGTGCTTATATTCTTAAACTGCACATTGTCTTCCTCTTCCTCACCACTTGGTCTAGGCTCATCAAGTCTATCCTGGTCATTGAGAAGAAGCTGCATAGCCTCACATGTGTTACAATTTTACTCCATTCCCATCATGTTCTTCTTTTCCTCTATCATTCTCCAAACCATTCTTGGAGAGGTACGACCCATTCTATTGAAGGGTTCATTCTCATCTCCAGTCATAACTCTGTTTCCCTTCTTCATTTATAAATGGACTATCTCTCCTCTGCTGATTCTCTTACGTCAGCTTATATTCCTCAATATTCCATCACATTCCCAGTTCTTTCTTTCGATTCTATTCCTTCATCCATGCGCTCCCTTAGATCATGTAAATATTGTTGCATCACCTTGTATTTCTTATTCTTGATCTGCACAATACAAGTGTAATATCTGGTCTCAATCCATCGAGTTCATTGGAACTATCCTTAGTTGAGCTTCAGCTCAATCCCTTGTCCTCCTTGTTGTCTCTTGAAAGTCAACTCCTTAGACATTGGTCTCTTTGTGAGTATTGCCTAAGGGCATTGCCAAGTAAGCAGACATTGGCATATGCTTTGCATAACAACATGTCAATCTGTGACCAACACCACCACCACAGTATTGCATAATCATATCATGGTCAACAAAACTATAGAGAAATTAGAACTGATGGGCATGGAAGCTGAGGAAAATTAATTACATATTGACTTAGTAGTAGATCCAATCTTCATTGTGGTCATGTAGGGGATGAGAAATAGAGGGTGGGAGTAATGCACTTGTATGACCATGTCCAAATGCAGGGATGAGGTGTACTGTGTGCATGATTTCCTTTGGATTGAGGAACCCAAATCAATTGCTCCAGGTTTGTTGTGGGGATTGAAGCCAATTTGATGGAGATGCTTTGCCTTCCATCCTGATCCATGAGAGTTAGGATCCAAGCCAAACCAACAAACCAAGAGAAAATCCATCTTCTGGATGTCATTTGACTTGAAGTGTTTGCCCATATATATGACCATTATGTGGAATATGCCAAGTATGCAGCCATACAAGTATGGGTGAGCTATGTCGTCACAGAACAATACCATTATATCAGTGTGTACAGGGAGGTTGAGTGAGTCCTGATCTTGCCAAAGATCATAGCTTGTATAGCTGACATGAAGGACCTTATAGTGGTAGATACAATCACCTATGAGAAGAACAGTGCTTCGTTTCCAAGGACTGTATTCATTCTCATCACCTTCGCACTGGTGACTGAGTAAAGGCCCAAGGAAGTGATCTTTTAGTTGAGGGATGAAGTCCTCCAATGATACCAATCTCAGACTAGTAATAATCTGGCTAGTAAGGCTTACCACAAGTGCTGGATCATTCCAATGTTTTGAGAGCCAAAATGACCAACATGAATGACATATTGATTGGATGTTGATATATGGTAATATTCTGCCTGGTTTGAGTATGAATGTGGTTTGAATTCATTGAAGCATAGGGCAGGATTATCTGACAACTTAGTGGAAGTTGTCATTGCCATCACCTTCCCTTTCCTCTTAGCTGTTGCTTTCTCTTCAGCCATTCAAAAAAGTATCCACCCACATTGTTGCTGTTTTGCAATGCCAGATGTGTAGTACACTTTGCTATCCTTCAGATAAAATCTTTTTGCTCATTAGTATTCGAGCTCACTCTAAAAAATGAAATAAATTGATGTATCAATTAGTAAGTGAAAATGTACCAGCTGCACTGCATAGTTATCTGTTGTCCCAAATTTCCAGATTGTGTTCATGTAGTCATCTAGGGCATGCAGCTTGTATGTTTTAAAGTTGAAGTGAGGGACTTTTGAACCCTCCTAAGTCTGCCTTTCATTGTTGCATTGGTTTATTTGCTCACCCCAGGCAGCATTCTGGGCCTTTCATCTACTACATGCTGCCTCCTCACTGGGAAGGTCTCTTGTCACAAACTCTTTCTCTGTCTCTGTTACAAACCATCCCAGAAATCTTCTGAGGTGAGTTGTAAAGGTGTTGAGAAATTCAAGTGTTGTATCTATGTGCAAAGTGAATTTTTGTAAGACCATGCCAGGTCATGAGCTTGAATAGAAGGGTAAGGACGATTCCATTATAAGGGTTAGGAAGTAGTTGATCAAATGCTGGTATAGTGCACTACTCTGTTGTGTCAGATTGAACTGGTATCTAATATGTAAACTGACCCACAAACCTGCAAGAGATCTTTGAAGTCTTATACTGCCAAGCACTTCATGGCCAATGCATTGTTACTAAAGTGACAGATTGTCCCATGCTCAAATTTTGGAACCTGTTGGAATCTGGTGAAATCATCAGCTTTTACTTCTGAGTTCTAGTAAGAAACATACCTGCTATTGAGCTTTTGAATTGCATCACCCCCTATGCATGGAGAACATGCAATGAATGGATGAAAATCACCTTCCAAACACCTAGGTCAAATCTGTGAAGCAGGTTGGGTATGAATAGTGTGTAGAAGTTGAATCTGAAGTGGGCAAGTGAAGTTGAAAAGGTAAGTGACTGTGGGCCCATCATTTACCTTACAAACACACTTGCAATATTGATTCCCTTTTTGTATATCCACCAATGCACTCTGTTAATTTTACCTTGAATGTTGTCATTGTCCATTTGTATGTCTCTTTCATGCCATTCTTGATCCACCCTTGATCCAAGATCACCAATCTTGTCTTTTTCAATGTAGCACTGGAGGCAAGCACATTGAGCAAGGAACTTTATACTTGCAATTAACACTCTAGAAATAATCTCATCTTCAACTTGGCTGGAATGCAATAATGACTACTTACTTTTCTGGATAATCTGCAGAATAAGTGAAAAGCCATGGAAACACATGCCAATTGACACCATCATTAAACTCAATCACAATCCTGAATTCATACACATGCATGAAATTACTGTCCATCAGAAGAAGCCAGATTTCTTGCATAAGTTCAGGTCAGAAATGTGAGGGGATGTCTGCAGTGATTGCCTTCTGAAATGTCTTCTCATAGAAGTCATGCAGAGTATCAGTGATCTGGAATAGTTCAGATTGATTAGTTCATGTAGATAGTAACAGAAGTCAGTAGCCAAACCTTGGGAATGTATGCTACATGGTATGCCACAAAGCTTATTGGCTTACCATGGATATATTTGGATTGATTGCCAAAGTACACATATATTGGCCAAAGTGTTGCAGTACCAGATGATGCCAAGTGTGTTGAGTCTGACCAGAGCATGACCAAGGCAATGACAGTCTCCAGGGTACACCCACTGGCTTGGGATTGTTGATAGATCTTTTCATGCTCATTGATCATAAATGGAGAGTTATAGATTCATGAAAAGCATTCTTGATCACTTCTGTGAATGTCCTGTAAAATAGATCTGGAATCTCAAAAGCAAGTGCTTCCTCAGCCAATGAGTGGAATATACCATCTGCAGGAAGATGGATCTTAACCTTTGCTCCTTTCCATCCATCATGAGCAAAGTACAATGCTTGCACATTGTTGGCATCTGCTTTATAATCATCCAGATGTTTGCCTTCCTTTGCAGCTTGAAATCCCTGTAAATCAGTGGCATTGAAATCTTCGGCCAGTATAATGTTGTTGACAAGATGATCTAGTTCTCTGAGGGACTTCATATTTGAGCTGCTGTAGAACCACTGCATCAACTGAAAAGTCATTGTGCTAAGAAATGGCTTGAAAATCTTCTCCTTAACAGTTTTGAGTGATCCACCAAAGCTGGACCATCAAGGTCTGGATCCACATTGATTGTGAGATGCTGGGAAGTGTGGAGAGTTAGTGATATGAGTTAGAGTGGTGAGATCATCAGGATTATATGATGGGAGCAGTCTGTAGTACATGTGTGAAATGCCATAATGGTTATAGAGAGTATACTGTAGATGAGTTTAGAAGGAATGTCATCCAGTTCTGATGGATTGGTGGGTGAAGCTGGTGGTATAAATGTATTTTCACTAGGCTGGAGGGTTTCATTCTTATTGCAATTGGGAAGGGGCTAGGGTAGCAGAGGCAAGTCATCTCAAAATCTCTTTGGTAGATGATGGGATTATGCAGGAAGGCTGGATGGATGGTACTCCTGGCACTGTACTGGTGGTGTTGGAGAATTTTCCAGCAAGAGGCACTTGAAAAAATCAGTAATTAGTATGATGAGATGCCTGTCATTGCTATCTCCATGTAGATCAATGAGATCTTCCACATTTTGATGCATTTCAGCATGCTCTTGCTGCATTGCAGCCTCATCTTCAAAACATTGCATTTCAATCACTTGCTGGGCCTCTATCCTGCTGCCACTTCTCTACCAGTGCTAATGTCAATTCTGTCTGCTTTTTTGCATGACATGACAAATGTACAAATATTCACTGCATTATACCAGCTGCACCCTTACCCATGTGATGTATTTCACTGTGCTCATTTGGCCACACTGTCGCACAATCCCTTGCCATACCACATCACACTGGCTGTGACCTTACCTGCACAATGTATTTTACTGTGCTCATTTGGCTGCACCATCATGCAATCCCTTGCCATACTGCACTCACCATGCCTCTTTGTTCCATTGGTGTGTACTTCAATATAATTTTCCTAGTAGCAGACTTCTGTGGACCATGGATGTACTTTGTAAAAACTTGAAATAATGTACAAGAATGTAGAATGATCATGATGTAGCAAAAAATATCAATGGCTAGGGTTTGTAGATCAGGAAATTTGCAAGGTGATGGATGGTATCTAAAACAAAACTATCTGCATAATCAAATGTGTCACCTAAGGCAATGATTTGGAACATTTGTTCTTTACAACCAGCACTAACACACCCAAACTGCATCTCCTTGAAGCAGTTAACAGCCCTGTCATATGGTTGTGGATTTCTACCATCAAGAAGGAACTAACCCATTCCATTCCACCAGATGGCATGCCAATCCTGTTTACATGTGTCATGGTCCTTCCAGTCCTCCACATGAAGTAAAATGGGAAGCTTCTCTGCAGCTAGGATGTGACAGTGGTCATCAAGAATCTCCTTTGCATAGACCAAGGTGACGAAGACTTCATTGCCCATGAGATTGTGATGATTCTTAGTGATGGTTTTGAAAGGCATCCCAAGGAGTTGCTCAAATCCAGAGCAGAAAAAGTTGTGATTATTGTATTTGATGGCAATATTGAGAAGATGGGTGGGGTGGAATTGATAATCCCTTGCTCAGATGAGACCAGTAATGAACTTGAGAGTTTTCATACACTGATACTTTACACAAAAGGCAAGAAACTCCTTGAGCTCCTTGTTAGAATAGCAGTTGGGTGCACAGGGCCTATGCTCAATTAACTTTTGCTTGTAATTCACAGTAAGAGCCTTACCTCCCAAACTTATGCTCAACAAACATTTTAAACATGTGCATTCTCAGCCCATACAGATGAATGGGGTTCTCATCAGTGAGGCCTTTGGAATCATCAGTAGTTGCACCCATTGAAAACATATCATTGAAAATGACCAAGTTCATTGCCAGTATGTTGTCAAACAGCTTGTAAAGTGTTGTCTCCACCTGAAATGACCATGTGTCAGCAGTGTCAGAACAGAGAATTTATCGCCACTGGCACTGCTCACCCAAAAGATGTGATGTCAGCTAGGGAAATAAAAATGGGAATGTCTGGTGCACCACTGATCATCAGACATTGTGCTGTGTGGACCATGAGGTAGACTTGGAAAAAATCCCTGTGCTAAATGTTGATAAGTCGAATGTATTTGTCATCAGACATTACTAGCCTGCATGAGAAAATTGTTCTCAAACTCAGATGATCAATAATCAATAATCAATAATTGATATGATCTCGATCAACATCCAAGTTGTGCTCCATCAATGTATTCAATAGATTACTTGTACTACTCCACAGAAGACTTGGATGTCTGCATTGCATCCACCATCAAATGTATGCCCTCTGCACTCAGTTATCAGGAGCATGGCTATGTGGGGGTTGCAGACACAATCAAATTTTCCCTTGTCCTTCCCCACCAGGTCTGTTGCCACAAGCTTATTATCTATATTTCTGACAACACTTGTCAGGCCATCTTTACCTCCAAAGTGTCATCCAAGTAAGCATCTCAGCAGCATCTGGAGACATGAGTATCCTTGCAAATCATGTTTCTTGTATTGAAGCACTCTGTCCTGGTATTATAGAGGTGATTGAATCTGAAAGCACATCAAAAAAGTGGCTCAGTAAGATAGACTGGATCCTCAAATGGATTTCTGATGAACATTCAACATTTGCAGAACATCTTGTTGCCTTCCCCACTGTTGAAGGCATTTTCTTTTCTGGTTCATTTGCTTCCATCTTTGGTTGAAGAGGTGTCACTTGATGCCTAGTTTCACCTTCTCCAATGAGCTCATTAGCCATGATGAGGGAATGAATACCAACTTTGAATGCTTACTCTTCAGTCATCTGAAGCATTGCCCTCATTTCAATGTCATCCAGCACATCATCACAGAGGCCATCAAGATTGAGCAGGAGTTCTTGACTGGTAAGAGACCTTACCAGTGTCATCTCCTCCATACTAAATTTGATTTTAAATGCATTACCTGTTGCATTGATCAAAATGAATGTTAAGCTCAGGTTCCAGTACATCAAGTTTGTCACTGATTATCTACTAGTGTCATTGTGGAATGACAAGATCTACAATGTGACAAATCCATTTGACTTCATGGACATAATATCTCTCTAAGGAAAAATGAACTTTTTTGAAAAGCACATTTCCAACTATTCCAAGGCGAATGTAAATCACAACAATTGAAGAGTGAAACCACTACTGTCACCAGTAAGACTTTTGATTGCTGTCTTCAGCACCTTGTACTGACAGCAATGGTAAACAGCACAATGAATGAGGATTTCTAAGTTGGCCCTTTGTCCATTATACCATTCAATTACAGCACTACCTCATGACAATCAACAACAATATATACTTCCTTTCATGCCACATCATTTGTAGATTTGTTAGTCATTATGTACTGTTACTCATGTTATCAATTGAATTGTGAAACCTAAAATCATTAGGACTTCTAAGTTGGGCCTTCTGTCCATCATACCATTCAATTACAGTGCTACCTCATGGCAATTGACAATGATATATACTTGCTCTTCATGTCACTGTAGAGACCAGTACATCTCTGTGGTCATATAACCCCCTTTCTCTATATTTCAAACACATAACCCATTTTATGTCTCGTTCCTGATTGACATTTCACTCTTCTGATGTTGAACAACAAGGACCAGTCTGCAGTCTGGTAGTCTGGTCTAGCCCAGACTGTGACTGTAGTATCTCTGTTTTCAATCATCTCATGTTTATCATTCTACCATTGTCCTTAGGGTTGGCATTCTCTCCCCTTCTAAAAATCTTTTTTCTGTCAGTTTTATTTGGCCATTTGATTGATTTCTGATGAACAATTGTCAGATTGTAGTTAGGGTCTGGGCATAGCTTCTGATTGGCTCACTTTGACAAGATCATCAAGGACATCATCATCACTATCACCATCTACCATCTACTGTCTACTCTGTCATTTGATTTTCTACTGCCACTCCTCTCAGACTGACCCACTGGACTATTCACCCCCCCCCTAGTCTGCATCGACTGGTCTTTTACCAGATTATTGGGATTTGCTGTCCAGACTTCTTCATCAACTTTGTCTCCTCTCTAGAGTCCCTTCTGGGTCAAACAGATTGTATCCCCAGACCCTCTATTGCACACCGCTCTTAGGACTATCCTATTGGAGACAGAAGCAACTTTACACTGCATCATTTGTAGATTTGTTAGTCATTATGTACTGTTACTCATGTCATCAATCAAATTGAGCTGTAAGTTACAGGGGACCTACATTAGTTAGATACAGGCTTTGTTTTTTGGTATACCAAGATGAGCCAGCTATCCTTAGTCAATTTAATCTTCATACTTCCAAAACGTTCTGCTCAAAAAAATTGGTCTTTTTTTGGTGGTTGCAGCATCATATGGACTACTCTTATATTCATAGTCACAACTTAGTTGTGACCAACTATTCTGTTTCATGATGTTTCCACAGAACTTACCTCAACTCCCCTGCCACACATCATTGCCTGCAAATGTTGGTTGCTTATGACTGGCTGTGCAGTGTGTATCAATGTACATTTCAGATCCTGAACCAAGAGGATGCTGACCCACTTCAACTTCTGCATTACCTTGGAGGGATTGAAGGTGATGTAATGCCCATTCTTGCAGCTATTGGAGATGACCCCAGTGGCTCTGAGCTGCAAGAATGGCTTGTAGAAATAGCCAATTTATTTGGCTGCATGTATAATGCTATTTCAAACTATTGTGACAATGCTCAAAACAGGTCAGCTTGAGCTTATCATGATACAGTGGCTCACAAAACTGTCTGCATATTTGCATGTTTTACATTAGTTATGACTAAATGCAATAACCCCTAATCCTAGCCCTAAACTACAAGTGTATGGAATGAAGTATGTAGGCTTGGCCTTCTATTGG
>JBBPQO010000163.1:0-15292 GCA_038092535.1 Xerocomus subilludens | reverse complement strand
TACTTTTCACCACCCACTTACACTTTGGCTCTATTTGTTCATGCTCCTGAGTTATATAACACATTCTTCAAAATCTCAAAACATTGACTCAATTTTGGAAGTCACTGTACATCAACTAGTATTCCTCAATGTTCCATTGAGTTCCTTGTCTTTCCATACTATTCTATCCTTCTCAGTCTGTGTGCATCCTTTGTACTTCTTTATTCTTGATCTACACAATACAACTGTTGTATCTAGTCTCGATCCTTTGGATCCTCTGAGCCAACCTCTGTCAGGTTCTAAACTCGAATCTCTGTCATCCTTGCCATCTCTTGAAAGTTAACTCCTCTGACATTGGTCTCTTTGTGAGTATCACCAGAGGTTGTTGTTGAGTAAGCAGACCTTAGTAAATGCTGCGTGTAACAAAAGATCAAGAATACTTTCGGTCCCACCTCTTTAGGTGTAGAACCCACCCATTGTCATCACAAGTTTCTGAAAGGCCTTTGGCATCCCTGAGTCTGAGCCTGAGGACAGCAACATCGAAGTCAACTCTCCCTCTTGCTCCACCACTAGCACTCCCTTGAACCCTTGTCCTAGTAACCCAGTTATCTCCGTCACATCAGTACCCCCTAGTAACCCTAGAACCCCTGCTTGATCCTCTGTTCCTTCTAGTAATCCCAGACCTCCCATCTTATCTTCTGTCACCTCTGTACCCATCATCCCACCACCTGTCATCCCAGTACCACCAGTTAACATGTCTTCCAAGGCCAAACTCAAAGCAGCTCTCCCTGCCGATTTTTCAGGAAAATCCTCCAATACATCATAATGGATTAAGGCCATGAGGGCCTCCCTCGCTTTAAACTCCTCGTTATATTCCTCTGATGAAGGAAAAGTCACCACTATCTTGAATAAAATGAGCGAAGGCCATGGAGCCTCTCTTGCCGAGATGTGGTATGATAAACTCGCTGACTCTACCATTGCTTCCTCTGAGAAAACCTTTGACAAATTCACCGTTAACTTCGAGTCCACTTTCTATCCCTTTGACCCCAAAGCCACTGCTCGCTTGGATCTCTCCAAGCTCATCTAGAAATCTACCAAACGTCCAGATGGAACTTTCGATGATGGATTTCAGCAGTATATTACGGATTTCCAGAATCCCGCCAGTAGAGCTGGAATCACCAACGACATCACTCTTATCAATCAGTTCTCTCTAGGAGTCAATCAGAAGATTGCCACCATGATCCTATCCATGTCCCCCATTCCTGTCACCATTAACACTTGGATCAAATGAGCTAAGACTTTCCATGCTCAGAAAATGAGAATCCAATCCCTTCGCAGTGGTCAACCTCAACCCTCCTCCATTTTTCATTCCTAGAAAGGCCCCAATGCCATGGATGTCAACAGCATCCCTCTATCTAAGCTCACCCTGAACGAACAGGCCAAATGTATCAGAGATGGACTCTGCTTTCAATGTAGGAAGAAAGGTCACAATGCTTTCAACTGTTGAACTTCCATCACTCGTATTATGTCCATGTGTCCTCCTCCACCCTCCAACTCTCAGAACCTTCGAAACACTGAGACTACCCCACCTCCTATCCCTAAGAAGGAGTCCACTCGTTCCAAGCTTGACAAATATGTTAATTCTTTGAAGACCTCTGGCAAAACCAATGACGAAATTTTCTCTGTCCTCGAAACTTGTTATGAAAATCACATCAAAGAACTTGCGAAAGTCTTCACTGTGGAAGTCTCCACTGGAATCAAGAGAGCATGGGATTTTTAAGAAGGGAAGCTGTTCCAATGTCTTCTTCTCTTGCTTTGAATCATGTACTTGTAGCACCACAAAGCAATAGAACTATGCGTCTTCCTGTTTTGTTGCATGGATCAAAACAAACCATTGACACCACTGCTCTTATTGACTCTGGAGCAACTGGAAATTTCATCGATCCTCGTCTTCTTGTTCTTGGACCATTCAAACTCTTGTCTATCCCTAACCTGGTCATCGCCTATAACATAGATAGAACACCTGACGCCAAAGGAACCATCCAATGGACCACTACTATCTTGTTTATGTCTGGATCATTCTCTGACTCAGAAAAGCTTATGATTGTTTGACTAGCATGCCCCCAGATCATACTTGGAATGCTTTGGCTTCAGAAATGGAATCCTATCATCGATTGGAAAACATTCTCTATTGACTTCTCTCTGAGAGTTGAGAGGTCTTTTCGTGAGTATCCTCCCTTCGAGGAGAACATTGTCAAGATTACCATCTCCACGGAACTCGCCCAAGCAGAAAAGCCTAAGGAGGTGTCACTTCCAGATTTCTGTTCTGACTTTGCCAATGTCTTCTCTGAATCCACCCATACTTCACTTCCACCTCACTGTTCCTTCGATCACACCATTGATTTGAAAGACACCTTTGTTCCTAAGATCACCAAAGTCTACCTGCTTAACCTGGCAGAAAAGGAAACTTGTAAAGCTTTTATTGAAGAACATCTAAAGACTGGCTGAATTTTTCTTTCGAAATCCCCTCAAGCATCCCCATTCTTCTTCAATCCTAAAAAAGATAGATCCCTTCATCCTTGTCAAAGCTACCAATATTTTAATAGCCACACTATATGGAATGCCTACCCTCTACCACTTAGCTCTGAATTGGTTGATGACATGAAGGAATCTAACTACTTTACCAAACTCAATATCTGTTGGGGCTATAACAACATTTGTATCCAAGAAACCAACCAATGGAAAGCCGCCTTCATCACTTCTTTGGGTTTATTCGAACCCACTGTCATGTTCTTTGGATTTTGTAATGCCCCAGCCACCTTCCAAGCATTCATGAACCATACTTTTGTAGATATGATCATTGAACGATGGCTCAAGATCTATATGAACAACCTTGGCATTTATACTCACAGAACCTTGCAATTGCACCACAAACAAACTCGATGAGTACTTCTGAGACTTCGCAAAGCAGGACTCTCAGTCAAAATTTCTAAATGTTCTTTCGGCACCCCCACTAAGGAATACCTTGGGATGATTATTGGAAATGGACTACTTTGTATGGACCCCACTAAACTCTCCACCATCATCGACTGGAAACCTCCTTCATTGGTCAAAGGGGTTTGTTCTTTCCTGGGATTTGCAAACTTTTATTGCAAGTTCATTCCTAACTATTCCGACATCATCACCCCCCTCACATTCCTTACGAAAAAAGACAATCCTGGGTTTGGACCCCCCTCCAACAATGTGCCTTTGACACCCTTCATTTCATTTTTTCATCTACCCCTGTCCTATCCATTTCCAATACTGCTCGCCCTTTTACCATTATGACTGATGCCTCTCTTGTCACTGCTGGAGCCATCCTTATGCAAAAAGACCCAAATGGAGATCTTCACCCCTATGCCTACTTCTTCAAAACCTTTTCCCTCACCAAACAAAACTATGATATTTATGACAAAGAACTCCTCGCTGTCATCCTCGCACTCACTGAATGGAAACACTATCTCTTAGGCACTCCCTTCCCCCTTTTCATCATCACCAACCACAAAAACCTTTCATACATCAAAGACCCTCAAAAGCTATCTCGTCGTCAAGCCCGATGGGCACTCTTTTTACAGGACTTCTATATCGAATGGATCATTACCCCCAGGTTTCAAATGGGCCCAGCAGATGCTCTTTCTCGAAAGGACCTATCTGATACCTCCCTAGATAATCAAGACTCCTCTATTGTCCTGGATCCTGTAGTTATCAATGCTCTCAACCTCACCCTAGTTAAATCCATTCCCCTATCCACCTCTTCTGATCCCTTCATCCTCTGTGTCCTTTCTGCACTTAAAGAAGGGTCTCCTCTCTTCTTGTGCCCTGCCTTATCCGACTGGGCCTTTGACAATGGTCACCTTTATTTCAAAGGTCAAATGCTCATTCCTCCTCCCTCCCAATCTGCCCTACTTCATGCTATCCATTCCTCCCCTTTCTCGGGTCATATGGGTATCTTCCATATGAAATCTATCCTTGAACATGACTATTGGTGGCCAAGCCTTGCTTCTTTCGTTACAAATTTTGTTGATGGTTGTGCTACTGTCAACAAAGCAAGGTTAACACCCATCCCACCATTCCCCCTAGTTCCTATTCCCTCTTCACATTCCCTGCCATTTAAACAATTTTCCATTGATCTCCTCACTGACCTCCCTCTATCTGTGGGTCATAACTCTATCGTGGTCATAGTAGACCACAGCCTTATGAAGGGGGTGATCCTTATTCCTTGTTCCAAAACCATTGACGCTGCTGGCATTGCCCAAGTATTCTTTGATAATGTCTTCAAACGGTTTGGTCTCCACAATGTTCTCATCTCTGATTGTGGTTCCCAATTCACTTCCACCTTCATCAGAGAATTGGCTTGTCTCCCTGAATATGACGTATGATTATCCACTGCCTATCACCCTCAAACCGATGGGCAGACCGAACAGACCAATCAGGAACTCAAGACATATCTTCATATCTTTTGTGGCAATAATCCCTCATCATGGGCAGAATCCTTATCTTCTGCCAAATTCCACCATAACTCTGCCCCCCATAGCTCCACTAGGAAATCTCCATTCTCTCTACTCTACAGCTGTGAACCTTGTTCCTACCCACCCCTTGGCAAGACCTTTGTCCCAGGTTTGGAAAATAGATTGACCTCCCTTGATGAATCCTGTAAAGAAGCCCTCGCTGCTCATGAATCCACCAGGAAGATTCTGTCCTCCAGATCCACCCTATGATTTTCGCCTTGGAAAGTGGAAGATAAGGTCTGGCTCAAGGCAACCCATCTTCACCTTCACTATTTTTCTCGGAAATTGGCACCCAAAAAACTGGGTCCCTTTGAGATTTCTTGTGTCTTATCTTCTTTTACTTACCAACTCCAACTCCCAGGCACCTGGAAGATACACGATGTTTTCCATGCCTCCCTCTTATTGTCTTATCGCTCCACCAAAACCTACGGACCTTCTTTTCTTGAACCTCTGCCTGACGTCATCAATAACGAAGAGGAATACGAAGTAGAGGCTATCCTCTCCCATAAGGGTCCCACAGCCAAGTGATTGTACCTAATGTCCTGGAAAGGGTACTCTTCAGCAGAAAATACCTGGGAATCTGAGTCTAATCTCTGACACTCCACTTCTATTCTTTCCTCTTATAAGTGTTACCATCATCTATGCTTTCCTCTTATAAGCATTGCCATTACCTTTGATAAGGCTGTCTTCCCCTTGCTCGACAGTCTCTTCGTGAGTATCTCACAAATAAGCTGTTTCTTCAACCATGTCCTTCCTCTCCTCCACCATCGTTTCTTCTTGGCAATCTACTCCAAATTCTCCTCTTCACTTGCGAAACATTTATCCAATGTTCCTTCCCACTCATGCTGCCCACCTTCTCTATGCTGCCACCATTGATACCCCCCATATTCTTTTTGCCTTTGAAGATGATCCACTATATCGAGACGATGTCATCACCCGTGAGCTTATCCATCTCTTTCATGACGTCTCTTCAGCTCAACATCTCCAATCAACAGAAACCAATGAAATCCCCCTCTGTTTTGCTTTAGAGGCTCTTCCCACATATATCCTAACCATTCTTCACCTTCATGGTTTCTTCCACTTCATTGAATCTCTTGTGCCCGCTATTATTCACCCAACTTTCCAACGTATTTTCTTATCCCTTCTGCAAAATCAATGTGACTTCTATTTTCATTCCCCTCATCAAACCCTTCCTCTTCCCATTCCCCCTCCATCCCTCGAATCCCACATCTTGTCCCCTCCTCTGTCTGAGACCTCTACTGTTGTTGAGCACACCTCTGAATCCAATGATGATTATGAACCTCCCACCATTCCAGTCCCCAGTGAACGTCCTCATATCATCACTCTTCCTAATGGCAGTCATGCCCTTTCCTCTCCTATTTGTATCCTTCCTTGAGTGGAACTTTATCGTACTTTCCAGGCATCTGCAACCACCATTTGTTTTCAGTGTCATCATAATGGCCACTATCATGAAGATTGTGCCAAATACTCTTGTCCCCACTGTCATGTCACCGCCCCTGGTCATGCATCTCGCCAATGTCTCATTCACCAATGTGACTTCTGTCACAACTGGGGCCATACCTGTTGTAAAACCGTACGCTTTTCCTTCTATACTACTACGTTCATCCTCAAAGATGAACGCTCACATGTATCACCAAACGTTCGAGCGTCTAGGACCCTATCATCGTCGTACTTGTATTTCCTACGCTGAACCTTTCACCCTTCAGGTACTCGTGACTCAGCGCACGAGGACGCGTCCTGTACGCGTACCCCTTTTTCTTGGCCTTAGCGACAGCTGCGGTGACTGCGGTTACGTGGTCTTTTTCTATTTTCGTATTGTTTAGGGCCGCTTTTGACTGTGCAAACTGCGCAGGTCCGTGCGTAACCCCATGTATATAAACCGTAGTTAGTTAGGCTGTTTCTCCAGCCTAATTCATTTGTTCAACGGCATTCGGCATTTGCGCTTGAGCCTGCGGATTAAGGATCTGGCTATCGTCCTCCTCTACACCATTTGCGTATTTGGCTTCTGCCTAAGCGCTGCCTACTCTTTGACGCATTCGATCTTCGATCTGAGCGTCGTCACTATCCTCTTTATCACACATCTCTTGCTCATCGTTCGTCTTTGGGAGCATATCGCCCTCGAGGATTGATGTTGTAGTTTGGCTCTCGCAACAATACCAGTTGAGCCTGTCCCCATTAAAACTGCAGCATTTGTTCTCAAGTTGGGCACATTGTTGACGACTGTCCATTTGAACGTCTTTCCTCTTCTCAGGTGACTGCAATCTTCGGAGGACCATCTTCTTCTTTGGAAGTCTAGTTCTTGGGCCGACAGAGGATTAATAGTCAAATTGGGGATTCGATTGTACTGCGTGGGTAATGCTACAATTCTATCTCCTTTTCATCACATTCTTCTTTTCCTTTATCATCTTCCGAGTCACTCATGGAGAGGGATGACCTATTCCATCAAGGGGTTTATTCTCATTTTCAGTAGTAATTCTAATTCTCTTCTTTGTCTCTGATTGGATTTATTTCTCCTCCACTGTCTCTGTTATGTCAACTAGTATTCCTCAATGTTCCATTGAGTTCCTTGTCTTTCCATACCATTCCATCCTTCTTGGTCTGTGCGTGATTACTTCTCATATAAATATCATTGTACATCCTTTGTACTTCTTTATTCTTGATCTATGCAATACAAGTGTTGTATCTAGTCTCAATTCTTCGAGTCCTCTGAGCCAACCTCTGTTGAGGTCTAAACTCGAACCTCTTTCATCCTTGCCATCTCTTGAAAGTGAACTCCTCTGATGTTGGTCTCTTCATGAGTATTGCCAGAGGTTGTTGTCAAGTAAGCAGACCTTAGTAAATGCTTTGCGTAACAGAAATGGTACACAGCCCTAATTCAGATGTTTAAGGCCACAGTCAAAGCACTCCATAAAAGCAGTAGGACTGCAAGGAGTGAATGTGTTAGCAAAGTGTGTTGGTTAAAATGAAACACTTGCCATAATAGTGTGAGTCTGATTGAATGTTGCATGATGCAGGCAAAAGAAACCAACTGAGACTGTGGCTGAGGTTGCCACAAATGGCAAACATGCATGGACCTTCATGCACAAGCCATTTGAACATGGGCCAGATGGTGAGAGTGAGATGACAGAGACTGACTTGTACATAGACCTGGTTACTAGCAAGAGAGAAAGATCTTTGGAAAATCAGGTTAGAACAAAGGAGGTACAACCAGTGCCAAATTGACAACTCACCTTTGATGATCTAAAGTGGAAATGGATTGAGAGTGAAAAGGAAAATGCAGAGCAGTGGAAAAGGCTGGCCAAGTTGGATGAGGAGATGTGGGGACCACTAAAGAGCAAAGAAGGAGATTAGAAAGCTTGGTGTGAGCTTCATAAATTCCAGCTAGCTGCTAAACAACAACAGTGCTGGTGGGAACAGAAGCATGCCATGAAAGCCATACTGGAATCAAAGGGGATTCTATGAATGAGGTGAGAAATTTCTGGAAAGCAAAAGGTCATTAACCAAAAAGATCTGTGTAGGTACTGAAGGACTCACTAGACATGGGAGGAGACATTGATGTGGTAGTGATCTTACATTCAGAACACATTAGGTGGAAAGAAGAGCAGAGTGGCAAACATGGCAGCACCAAACAAGAGACCTATGGACAAACCAATTGGTACCATCCACTCCTCTGGGTTCACATCAACACTGCAGCCAAACAATATGGCTAATCAGTGATGGCAATGGTGCATGGCTTGAAACAAGAGCACCCCAAGTGCTTTTCCCACCTGAATAAAGGGGCCATCACAAAGTGGATCAATAACTCAAAACATGTGTGGTTACCAACCACACTCCACAATGTTCAGAATGGACATGCACTTACACAAGTCTGGGATCCTAATCAATGTTGTTGTAGGGCAGTCAATCATGCTTGCTAAGCATATTCCCAAGTTGCTCACCACTTTCAAATGCTCCAAGGTATGTCTTACACTAGTGTATAATTCTACTAACCCCTTCCAGAAATTTGTACACTTCTGCTTCAAGAGGACACTTAACTGGTTGCCCTGAAAGGGCATGTGTGCTGCAGCAAAACTTCCAGCCAATTCAGAGGATAAATGTGAAGAAAGCTTTCTCCATCTGGTTTACATCATCAAATGGCATTGTGTCCCACTGAAGGTGTGTAAGAACTGTTGTTTGTGCCAGGTACTCATTTATTTTATAGCTTATTGTTGGGTTTGATCAAATTGGCTATTAAATTCTCCCCAGCAGCAGCACCACTTTTGCAGACCAGGGATCACACCAGGTTGACATTGTGGCCAAGGATGAAAATGACACTTACATGTTGCTCATGGCAAGTACACCTGATGGGACATTCTTACCTTTCCAACAGGTTTGGGCCAGTGTGTCCTCACTGTCCCTTCCATCTGAGAACTTGCCAGGCTGCTAAAGTGGGTGCATGGATTTGACTTTGCATTGGTGAAAAGTAACAAGAGGGGCAGCCATTACAGCACTTTAGCCCACAAATAAATCCATCATACCATAAACTGCATATCCTATGAAAGATTCCACAAAATGATCCACAAAGGGAGGCACAGATGCATCTTGGATTGTGACCATGTTTAAGGGTTGTAAGTCCAGAAGGTTTTACCATCTTGTTTGAGGATGCAAAACCAATGGGATTGATAAGCTGCTGTGGAGGGTTCATAGACACCTGATGCAATGCAGTCCTTGATAATTTGGATTGCATCCTTATAAAAAGAAGGTGTTATCAGAATATTGTGATGTACCCAGGGAGTATGCAGTACTGTTGGAATTTTGACAGGAGGGAAATAGTGTTCATTGAGGCGTCCTCATTTGGTAGGAACCCATGCAAAAGCTGTTTTGTGAATGAGAACTAGCCATCTAATGAGCTTCAGTTCTTTTGGCCAAAGCCATCTAGTAGGATTGAGATCCAGATTATTTGCATGTTCTTGTGTGAAGTGGATTCCCAGGATAAAATCAGGGGGATGAGTATGTAAATGGGGTAGACCTTCTAAAGGATCTTCCAGAAAATACTGAATAATACAAAAGTCTTTTATAACAGAAGCAGAAACTGAGCAGACCTTTTTAGCAATGGATTTATATGCAAATGTGTGAAGGGAAGGGTCAAAGTGATAAACAGACCAGGGTAGTAGGATTAACATCAGTCAAAAAAGATTGAAAGGCTGAAAGAAACACATATTTAGAGGAAGAGTATTGATTCATTTGGTATTGAGAACACAAGCTAGCACTGCCTGTTGGGTTAATCTCAGGGTGGGTGTGTAGTATTTTGAGGCATCTACCAAAGAGTGTGTCAAGTTGGTGTCCATAGTTGGTGTCCAGGTGTGTTTATTGTAGGCACAAGATACTGATTTTCTTTTCTCTTATAACATGGTGTACTGTTGTCCATTTGGATAGTGGGCCAGGGCCACAATCAGGTGAAAATTGGCCTTTTATGTGAGGGTTGCAGCTAGTTCATTTGCTCTGAAAACAGGCTTGGCTGGTTTACTGTGGGATTATTGCCTAGTGTGGCTGCCTGTTGAGGTGGGTTGGGTGTAGCAGGTGTGCTATTGTTCTGTGTTGGGCAGGCACCCAGGGGTCCTGCATATTCTCAGTGCATGTCATTAGGGGTGGCTGGGGTGATGGCTGATACCCCTCCTTAATGCTCTGAGAGGCCCAAACCAAAACCAGATGTGAGACCAGATAGTGATGGTGTTGTTATTGGCATAGTTTGAGTGTGTTGACTTCTTGGCTTAACCATATGACACTTTAGGGTGAGCCAGAGGCTTCCTCTGGCTGCCATGGGAATGTGTTGTTGGTGAGTGGTCAGATTCCAATTCTCACATTGACCTTCAACTTTGGGTCCTACCTGATAGGTCATTCAGGCCTAAATAGACCTCCATCTTTTTGTGTTCCAAGAGTCAAAGCTTTCCTATCCTGAATATGGTTAGTAAATTTGGGCCATGATTAGTCCTCTATTGCTCTCATCTAATGTGTAATAGTCATAGCAAGGTGGTTTGTATCTATATTTATTGAAGAAATTTTTTGTGAACAGGGGTTCATAGTGGTCTATTTTCTATCTGTCTATAGGTATGTGTATTGGGGGTTTCTGGGTAGCAGTGTAGAGGATTACATTCAGTTAGTTGATGATGTATCCTTCTCCTTGAGTGTGACCACAGACTTTATTCTGGGATGTGTTCATCTTTTGTTTGGGGCCATTCCATTCTGGAATTCTCAGGAAAGGGCAGAGGCTTGAGGGGTGAGCATATGAGTGGCAGAGGGTGCATGCAGCAAGATGTATGGTTACACCAATGCCATCCATTGAAGGAAGGCTTAGGATTGCCATGGAAATGCACATCTTGGACCATGCAGGGAAATCTGTTGTTGGGGGTAATGGGAGAGGATGTTGTACTGGAGGGTGAGGATCCCTCCTCTGACTTTGATGTTGATTTGGTTGATGATTATGCTGTTTATAAAGCAGAATAGAGCCTATTGGAGGTGGGAGATAGATGTGTTGTCAGCAAAGGCATGGTCGTGGTGGTAGGTTAGATGAGTGAGGTTGTTCAGGACTGAGGTAAGCCTAAGGGTGTGTTGGATGGTTTGCTTTATGGTGTTTTCTTTTGTTGTAGTAAAGCCTGCAAGATAGATTAATCATGCTGGGGGGCTGTAATTGTCAAGGGCTCTGGCTTCAAAGGTTACTGTGGAGGAGGACCTTATGTGTTGGTCTAGGATAATTTGTATGACATGTGCAGGGACACCATAAACCAGGAAGACATTGGGGGTACCTTTGAAGTAGTGGTGGGTGCAGCTGGTGGTGCAATCTTTGCTGAGGGTTTGGGTGGTCATTTGCAATGGCAGTCTAATCGATTATGATGTAGATGGATTTGACTAGGATGGGGCTGAGGTGCCTGGGTGCCTGTCCAGCCCAATCAAAGAGATGGGCAAGGAACTTGGGCCCTTCAGTGTCAAATTATATAGAGAGATGGGAGGAGTCAAGGTATTCAAAGAAATCCATGGACATCAGCTGCTTGATGACAGGGAATCCACCATCTGGTGGGCAGGTGAACTGTGAACTGTTGGGGTTAGTGAGGTTTGCCAGGCATTGCCATGCTGCTTGGTATATACTCTTGCTAATGGCTAGGAGCATGTGGACTTGCTGTTCCATGGGGGTGGCAGTTACCATTGATTCTGTGGAGGGAAGGGTGTGATTGGGGTGAGGTTGGGATGGGGAGGGATCAGGGGGTCAGGAAGATAGGGCCCATTGGGGTGTGCATAAAGAGTCTGACGCCTATTGGAAGGATGCCTGTTTCCCTGCTTTTGTTGGGGTTTATCATGTCTAGGGTGGGTGATACCATGTTCATCATAGTTGGGATAGAGAGGAGGGATGAGGGAGGAGGGGTGCTAGGGATGAGGGTACAAGGGGTTGGAGTGGGTGTGGACTCTGTATGGGGGCCAATAAGTTCTTGTTCATTGTCTATGAAAGACTGGGGGAAATATTGGTGTCCTCCAGCAGGGGGGTTGGTAGCATAGGTGGTGTGGACTGACAGGGGTTTTTGGTTGCATTGTGATTTTGCCATGACAGTATGGGAATTGGGATATGGCCATAGGATGGCATTTTTTATACTGTTCCTGTTTAGGTTTGGAGTGAGGACTGATTTACTCTTCATTTGTCCATCTATCTTTAAGTTGTTGGTGGGTTTTTGCTCTGTCAACCCTCAAAGGGGAAGACTGAAGGAGTTTTGGTATGGAGAGTTGCATGACATATATCATTATGATGTGGATGGACAAGTGGATGGGTGAAAAAGGTCTGCATTGTCTTGTGTTGCTGTGGGTTCTCTGTTAGGGAATGGAGGTGTGGGGTGTGTCTGTTGTGCATCATGAAGGGTTTCATCAGGAAATGGAGGTGCAGGGTTTGTCTTGGCTTGTCTTATTGTGATGACATGGGTGCTTGGTAGCCAGGGTGGGTGGGGTGAGCTCCATTTGATTTAGGTTCATGTCACTGGTGGTCTATGTGCAACTGACTGGTGTCAATGTTTGTTTAGGAAGAGAGGGGGGTTTTCTATGTCATCTGGGAAGTAAATACATTTTTGGTAGTCTATGTTGCACACTAGGTATTAACCATAGATGAATTCTATTTCATTTCTTTGTTCAAGTTTCTGCTTACAGTCTTTAATATGATGGAGATACATTTTGGTGGGGGGTGGTCTGATATGATTGTGGCTTGGTCCGAGCCAAGATGGCACAATTTTGAAGGGACAGGAGGTGATATTATGGGTTGTGCCATGACATAGGTGGCAGGTGATGTAGAACATGACTGTTGCATTGTGGATGGGGGATGTTTGCCAGTAGTGCAGTGATTGGATGAAGTGCTTAACCAAGGACCAGGAGTCTGCCATATCTGGTGGGGCAGTGGCAGTGACACTGTATATGGTCAGGAACAGAATTGTATTACCTGAATTGGTTGGAGGGTCATATGTGAATTGCTTGAGGGCAAGGAATGCATGGATGTCATGAATGAGTGTTACACTTGTCCTGGATAGGGCAAAGAGAAGACTCAGATAGGTCAAAGGACAAGGACAAGATGAGGACAAAAGACTGAAGATATGTTAAAGACAGGACTGATTCCCAGGCAAAACACCAGAATGCCAGAATTAGTGACTGGACGGAAGGGATATTGGCTTCACCTTATGTGGTGTGCCCTTGTCAAAATCTGGTCCCAAGTGTTTCAGAGGGCCATGAAGTGGGTCAGAGGTCAGAGGTCAGAGGGCCGGAGGTTGGGTCAGAGGGTGAGGAGAGTATAAGATCTGAGGGTGAGAGAGAAGGGGTCAGACTGAGGCAGAGAGGCAGGGAATGATCAGAAATAGAATCAATATTCAAACTGAGGTTACAGGAGCAGAGTACCAAGTTTATATAAAGAACAAAGTGATAGTATTGGCAATCCCATCAAATCTCCAAAGGACCCACCTGTCACAGAATGACAGTGTTGGTAATTCTGGAGCATTTCTGGGAGTCCCTACATGTTGGAGGTGAGACAAGACAGTGGCAGCTACTGGTGTGGCCCCTGGTATCAACACCTGTCAAGATAATGCAAATGATAGAATGGAATATCAAAGGTAGTCAAATGACAAAGGATCACATGCCTGTCTGAAGGCCCTAGGCAGTCTCATGACTGAGAACACTTCTGAGGTCATAGGGACAAAAGGCCAGAGTTATGGAATTTGACTTAGTGAAAAAGCAGATGTAACAAGGCGATGGGCATTCTTACTGGTTGAAAGATTCAAAGAGCAAAGACCTTGATCAAAGTTTGAGGCAGACTTACAGAGGTCCCCAAAAAAATGTAGATTCAAAGGAGCTACAAGGCATAAAGTACTGAGTAGGTCAAGGATAAGAGTACAAGAGGTAAAGACAAGGTTTATATAGGAAAGGGAATTGAGCACAGACCAAGCAGTGCAAGATTCCAAGGCATTCAAGAAAGAGAGAGAACAGTGCAGAATATGATGGAATGATGACAAAGAAAAGAATAGTCAAACAAGGGTTGAACTTGTAAGATAGAATACAATGCAGGTTCAGCATAAAAGTAAATAGCAGTAAACAAAGAAGAGAAAACATAACATTGCCCTCCTGCTATGCTCAACATACTGGCACAAAGATTGTTCAAAAGAAGAACCCACCTATTCAAAAACTGTTGTAGGAAGTGCTGGCCCACCTGGTAATATTGCACCAAGCAGTGTCATCTCATTGATCATTGACATTAGTATCATCATTAAGAGGTGGGTGAGGAGGAGAACAATGACAGAAGTAACCAGGAGGGCAATGAGGAGGAGAATGAGGGAAGTGAGGAGAACTGACAATGGGATAATGGTGACTGTTGGTAGATTGGTTGGAAGAACCAGACGACAAGCTAGAGGAGGAGGATATAATATGGCAAGGGGTGCAATGATGGAGCTCATGTTGCAAATATCCAGAGCCCCACTGAAGACAAGTGGGACATTGATAGTAAGGACAATGAACATGAATATGACCTACATGCCTACAAGCAAAGCATGCATGTTGATAATGGGGATGAGAAGGAGGGAGTGCGTAATCATATGGTTTGCCATCAATAGTTCCCAATGTTTGGATGTTGTGTTGAGCTTCCTCTTATTCCAAAGCAGAAAGCTCTTCAGTGGTTAAAGGGGAGGAAGATGCTGAAGGAGAGGATGGAGGGGGAGGTGTGACTGAGTTTTCTAAGTCATGGAGATAACATTTGATGTCTAAGACAAAGTTGGACATGCCTAGCTGGTATAAAGCTGAAAGAAGGTCTGTCTTGAGATGGGAGTGAAGAGTGCAAATGATAGGTGACTGATGGACTTCAATGGGGGAGTGACATAAGAGAGATATGACATCAGCTGGATGTGGGTTCTGGATGTAGGCAGAATACAAGGACTGTAGGAGAGCATCCATATCCATGTAAGCATCAAGAGGAAGAGTAAGATATTGGTCATGTAGAACCTGACACAAGTGGTGAATAACAGGTTCATCAGGAAGAGGATGAAGATGATAGGCATTGGCTGGGACATTGACAGAGTGATTGGGACAAGACAAATAGGATGAGGGACTTGAACAGAGGGTGTTACAATTTTCTCTCCATTTCATCGTATCCTCTTGTTTATCTTTCAACGTCCCTATTGCTCTTGGCATGGAACCTTCTATGACAACTTTGGCTTTATTCTCATTTGTCATCATTCTTCGCTTAGCCTTGCTAGTCT
>JBBPQO010000162.1:0-15327 GCA_038092535.1 Xerocomus subilludens | reverse complement strand
ACTTACACTTTGGCTCTATTTGTTCATGGTCCTGAGTTATATGACCCATTCTCCAAAATCTCAAAACATTGACTCAGTTTTGGAAGTCACTGTATCTGTTTCCTCTGATTCTGCAGTTGATTGACTGTTTAAAGGGCATAGACTTGTTCATGACTATGGACTTACAATGGGGATTTAACAACATCCATATCAAGGAAAGAGATGAGTGGAAAGGAGCCTTCATCATGCTGATTGGTTCTTATGAACCTATATTTTAGCATAACTAACTTGTCCCCTACTTTTCAACAGATGATGATTGATATTTTCAACAATATGTACACCATTGTCATCATCTTTATGAATGACTGCATGGTACTTACTAAAGGACAGATACTAACATTTCATAGGGATATGGTAAAAGAAGTACCATGATGTCTCTACAAAAACAATCTGTACATCAAGCCAGAGAAATGTTCCTTGAGAAAAAGAAGGTTAACTTTCTTGGGATGGTCTTTTTGTGTGAGGGCATTGAAATGCAGGGCGAGAAGGTGGTTGCAGAAGTATTGGACTGGCTGACACCAAAACAAGTACAAGGCTTCCTAGGACTATGCAACTACTATTGTTGCTTTATTCCTAACTTCACAGATCTCGCCTGGCCATTGAACAACCTAACCAGAAAGGATGTTCCATTTCACTGGGGTATTGCACAACAGCAAGCTTTTGAAGATCTCAAGAAGGAATTCATGAAGCTGATGTTACTAGCATATTCCAATCAAAACAAAGAGATGTGGGTGGAAACCAATGCAAGTGACATTGCCACCAGATGAGTCCTGTCTATCAAAGGTGACGATGCTGTGTGGCAACCTTGTGCTTTCATTTCTCATTCCTTCAATGCACATAAGCATAACTATTCTATTTATGATAAAGAACTTCTGGCAGTGATCTGGACACTAACAGAATGGCAGCATTACCTTTTAGGACAACTGACTTTTGGAATTTGGATGGATCACAAGAACCTCAAGTATTTGAAGAAGCCACAGACACTCTCACAATGGCAAGCTAGGTGGCACACATTATGGCAGGAGTTCAACTATGTAATGTGCTACAAGTCTGGTTCTTCCAATGGCAGAGCAGACATGCTGTTACGTGAAGTGTACCAAGGTTCCAATCTTACTAATCCTGACTTAGGGCAATGCTCACGAGGAGACCAACGTCCTTAGTCTTGACGTTCAAAGAGGAAATACAGAGGACGAGGACGAAGGTTCGAGATAACACTTGACGAAGGACGAAGGATCCAAGGGGTACTTGGAGATTGAGGATGAAGAGATTGAGCTAGACTCAAAGACTAAAGTTGAGACTAGATAACGCTTGTATTGCATAGATCAAGAATGGAGTACATACATGGGGTGACATACTATTTATAGTAGAACAAGATAATGCATGGACCAAGGGAAAAGAACTCGATGGAACGTAGAAGAATCAAATGGAAGGATGAAGAATGTAGAAGAATAATGCTTAGTCACAGACTGGCAAGGTGAAGTGAGGAAGAATGACAAATGAGAATAAAACCAAAGTTGTCAAAGAAAGTCCCATGCCAGGAGTGATAGGGACGTTGGAAAAGAAATAGGAGGATACAATGAAAAGGGGAGAAAATCATAACACATGCTGTCACTGAGGCTGGACCACAGTGACTCCATGCATGATTATAATACTAACATCACTCTGCTCCCTAATATAGTATTCATGAAGGAGTGCATCTTGTCATCAATATTCTATGAAAGTCTCCAAGATGAATCAGAAAAGATGCAGTATGAAGAGGTCCTTGGATATGACTATGATAAGGATGAATGGATATTTCATAACAAACACAGAAAGATCTTCATTTTGAAATCTTTGAGGATGGAATTACTGAACATTTGTCATGACTCTCCCCATGCAGGTCATGTGGGTCAAGCTTGCACCATCCATCTTCTTTCACATCATTTCTCTTGGCCTGGTGTTATACATGATGCCAAACTCTATGTAGAACACTGTCACATATGCATCCTCATGAAGGGTAGGCAAAAGGCACTGGCAGGCAAGCTGTTACCTCTTCCCACATCCAAACATCCATGGGAGGATCTCTCAGTTGATTTCGTTTCTGGGTTTCCCAAGTCAAAAGGCTTTGATTCTATCTGTGTTGTCATGGACCATTTTTTGAAAGAAATTGTTTTCATTCCTTATAACAAGATAGTTTCATCAAAGGAATTTGCCAGACTTTTCCAGGACAACATTTGGTGCATTCATAGTATTTCTTCTTCATTGGTATCAGACAGGGGTCCACAATTTGTTTCTGACTTCACCACTGAGCTTTGTTGTTTGCTGGGCATTTTGCAGCAACTCTCCACAGCATATCACCCTCAAACAGATGGGCAAATGGAACATCTCAATCAGGAACTCAAACAGTACCTATGTGTCTATGTGGCAAAGAGTCAGGAAGACTGGGGGGACTGGTTGAAGATCACACAATTCCAGCATAACAATGCCTTGATGACTTTGATGGGTCCTGTGCCCTTTGCCATCACATGTAACTACCATCCCACCTTGGGTTTGAGGGCAATGCCAAGTCTATGGAGGGCATGTATGGGAAAAAATTGGGTGGGGCACATAGTGAGGTCAAGCAGGCTTTGGAGGAAACACAATGGCAGATGATGGCTTCAGCCAATTGAAAACATTCAGAGGCTCTGGAGTATGTGGTAGGCAACAAGGTCTGGCTCTCTACTGAACATCTCTGACTGCCATATGCTTCCAAGAAACTTATGCAGATATGGATTGGACCTTACACTATCAAGTGGGTCATGCTGAACACCATTGAACTCTAGTTACCTAAGGCAGTGCATATCCACCTGACAGTCAATGTGTTATGGGTAAAGCATTATCGGAACACTCTACTGGGTCAAAAGCCACTCCAACCAGATGCTTATGAGGAATACAAAGTTGAAGGCATCATCACATCTTGGATGAACCAATAGAAGCTGGAATACTTGGTACACTGGCAAGGATGGGATAATGAGTCTGATTGAACTTGGGAACCTGAAGCTAATCTCACACATGCTGTGGATGCTATTGCTGACATTCACACACAATAGCCTTCAGCACCATGGAAGTTGTGCAGCAACTCTACTTCAGATTTCTTTAGCCTTTTTTGGGAGTGCCCTGATGCTTGTGACACCAGCAGCTGTGTCATGCATCTTAATTATAAAGCCATAGTATGATATGGCCTTTATTCTCCCACATCATCTGTAGTATTATATGAACTCTTGTTCCATTTTCCATCTGGCATCCTCCACATCTTATGTCAACCATCCTCATTGTCATTGCCTTCATTGCCTTTTTGTCACTCCTTGCTTTTGCCTCTCTTCTCTATCTCCTCTTCAATACCCACCTCCACCTCTTGTGTTTCCTTGTCACATGCCTTAACACTTTGCACACCGCCAAATGCCCAATCCATACCTCCATCATGGTCACTATGTTTACCCTCCACCTCACCATCAACACTTGTTTCACTGACACCCTCCCACTCCCTGTGCACCCCACTTTCAAGGATTGAACATAGCAGCAGGATTGGATGAACCTGGCCTCTGTTGTTGCTGAGGCATGGCCTGCTGCCAAGCCTATTGCCTTCACATACAACCCCTCACCTATCCTCCTTGCTGCCAATAGTCCTGACACAGTGATGGATGATGTGCCTGCCATTGATGCTCAGACTCTTTGGACATTTGTACTGGCAGTGGGTGTTTTGGGCATGGTGAACAGCACCCACTGATGGTCACTGGCCTTGCTCAATGCTCTTGGCCCTGGGGGAGGATGTTGTAAACATTGTACATTTTTCTCCTCTTCCAACTACATCCATCCTCAAAGATAGGTGCTCACCTGTATTACCATACATTTGAGCATCTAGGACACTCATGTTTTATTTTTATTTTATTTTTCTTTCATTTATCTACTATGCTGACACTTCAGATTTCTGCTACATGTGATACAGCACATGTGCACATACACTTTGTATGTAATCCTCTTTACCTCTTTACTTTCTTGCCAGCTTGCCATATGGTATCATGCTGGTTTGCTGCATGTACTGCAGCACAGTGCTGTGCTTTCCTTTCTAGTCATTTCAAGGCTGTTTTTCCTGCATGCTATGCAGGTCCATGCTCAGATCCTTGATGTATAAATACAGTAGAGTAGCCACTACTTTCCACAGTCTTATCCACTTGGTTATCATATTTGACACTTGCCTGAGCAAAGCTTAAGGAATGACTCTACTCTATTTTCTGACTCTATGTCCATGCACTTGGCCTTATGCTTAAGCAGGACTATGAGTATACCTACTACTTATCATCTATCATCTCATTTTACTGCCATCATCTTGCTCTTGAAATTAGCTGCAGAGTTTGGCTTGTGCAACACCAAGTACAAAGGCAACAGTGTGACCACTATGGTCATTGATAACACACACAAGATGCTGGGACACTTCAGTTCCCAGAGGACAGCAGATTACATCTGTAGATGGTATTGTTATAATTTGTATGTTTTCTTGTCCTCATCTTCACTACACTTGTCCTCAAAGACAAGTGCATACCTGTATTACTATATGTTCGAGCAATATGACATTGTTTCTTTTCTTTCTTTACTTCTTTCTCCTTACTATGCTGATGACCTTAGATTTCATTTTCATGTGACACAGCACACATGCATGTACATGTCCCATATGTGTCCTTTTCCCTTTCTCATCAGACCATGATGTGGTGTCATGTCAGTCTTGCTGCATGCACTGCGGCCACATCTGTAGTTTCCTTTTACAATCATTTTAGGACTGCCATTTTAGGACTGCCTTTGGCTGTGCACTGCACAGGCCCATGCAGAATCCTTATGTGTATATAAATGGTAGTTAGACAACTGCTTTGGCAGTCTTATCCACTTGTTCATCACATTCAGCTTCTGCTTCAGCATGTTCCAAGGATCTGACTATCACTACTTGCTTGACACATTCAGTCTCTATACTTGAGTGTCTTTATCATCCTCCTTGCTATCATCTTTCTTCTCACTTTGAGCTCTCACTGTTGTCTTGCCCTTGAGGCTTGGTTTCAGAGTTTGGCTTGTGCAACAGGTATGGGTGGCCTAAACTTGGCCAGGAAGTAGAGAAGTTCTGTAGGTCATGTCCTATGTGTCAGGTGATGAAGAGCAACAATCAGCCACCAAAAGGACTATTGCACAGTCTGCCTGTGCCAATAAGACCATGGTGGTCAATAGCAATGGAATTTGTTGGTTCATTTCCTCAAAGCAAAGGGTACAATTACCTATTGGTAGTATTGTGCAGACTAACATCAATGATTCACCTGATTCCAGTGAAAACTACCATCAGAGCATTAAAGCTCACAGTAAAGTTCCTACAGGAAGTGGTATGACTCCACAGGCTCCCTGAGTCAATAGTATCTGATTATGACAGTAAGTTCACATTGTCATTCTGGCAAAAAATACACTGAATGCTCAGTACAAGAATGATGATGTTAACTGTGTTTCACCTGCAGATGGATGATGCTTCAGAATGTGCAATATGAAATATAACACAGATATTGTGGTCACTGGTACAACCATATTAGCAGGACTGGATATCAAAGCTACCAATGGTAGAATTTGCAGTCAACTCAAGAATTAGCAGCTTGATGGGTTTCACCCCATTTGAACTGAGTTATGGGTATATGCCCATACTGGGACAGAGACTAAGTGAAGGAGTTATCCTCCATGCCAGGTGTCCGCTCCTTTATACAACAAGCTAAGAAGAACCTGGAGATGGCTTACAACACAATTATTGAGAGCCAGATCATCCAAACATATCCCACCAATAAACAGTGAGGGGAGGAAGGACACCTCCAGATCAGAGAAATGGTATATCTGTCTACACAGAATTTCACCATGCCCAAGGGGCACACTAGGAAATTATTGCCTAGGTACATAGGTCTGATGAAGATCATTAAGGCTGATCATATGGGTGAATCATATGTGCTGGATCTACGAAAAGAGTTGTGTTGACAATGCATTCACCTGAAATTTGATATTGATCAGTTATGCCCATATGAGGTGAATGACAATGAGTTATTCCCAAAATGGAATGCGCATACCTTCTATGATGTTGGAAACAATGAGAACACCAAATGGCTGGTCAATGAAGTCATCACACATTAATAGAATGGCAATGCCATGCAACTACCCATTATATGAAATCTAGGTGACTTCATGCGGGAGCCCAGCTCCAATTGCAAAGAACTTGAGGCCTTAGACGGATACCTCAAGTTACAAGGTGTATGGAACATTTGTCAACTCCCTCACAAGGTAGGCAACATGATATCACATTAAGGTCAAGGGCTTAGGCATGAATGCCACCTTGTGTGTCTAAAAAAAGCCAAACAAAAAAACAGTCCTATTATGTATAATAGTAGCTTATTTCACCAATTATTTCCTTTTTTATCTTCTTTTCAAATCTGACCCACTTTAAATTACTCCATTTGCATAACACCTACCACAAACAAAATGCCTGCAATATTTGATTTTCCAGATCCTGTCCCCACTTTTCTATGCACTATTGAGCAAGAAATGTTGGATCATGGAATCCTCACTCAGGAAGATCTTGATATCCAGACCCACAGGGCATCACTTCCAAATCTTGGTCCTGGATTTCATTCTCCCAAGACTCTGATAAATGCTATGGACTACTACACTACTTGTAATTTTTTGACAAGTGCAGAAGCGTGACCTCTGACCAGCCATGATGCATGATTGTCCCAACAGATCCTAAATGTCACCAACTTGAGAAAGAACTAGAAAGCATTGCTGATGATATCAGAGAATGTACTGAAGATGAACTTGATGAACTTGATGAACTCACCTTTGATTATGAGATGGAGAACCAAGGACTTGATGAGATCAAAGATGATTCCTTACCACAAGCAAACACAGTTGACAATGGTGATCTTGATCCATTCAAATCCCCTTTATCTGCACAGACTACAACTGATCACCACAGAGGTCACCCTCCTCATCTTGTGGTAATATATGTGACTGTAGCCTGGCTTCATCTCCAATGGCACCTCCTACAAGCAGCATGTAATGCTCTCTTGGCAATACTTGCATGTTGGTTGGTGTTCCTCTGTTCACAGCTCAATTGGCCATTCATCACTTTGCAGTCAGTGACAAATATGCTCTGTCTCAACCCTCTGATCATGGTGCTTCCCATCTGTCCAAGCTGTCTTGATGTTTATCCTGCTTCTGGATCTCTCCATATCCAATATTCATGCATCACTTGTTCTGTGGACCTTTTCCTTCCCAGAAAGACCAAACAAGGCAATGAACAATTGAATAAAATCCTGTATGTCAAGTATCCATACCTATCTCTCTTACAGCAATTCTTTTCTTTGCTGTCAATGCCTGGAGTTAAAAAGTCTTTGGATGAATGGCACACAAAGCCTCACACACCAGGCTTGTAACAAGATATATTTGATGGTGATATCTGTCATTCAAAGCTCAAAGCTCCTGATGGAACTTTATTTTTCCCCAACAATGTAAACAAATCCATAGGACTGAATGGAGAGCTTAGAATTGGGGTGAATCTTGGTATCAATTGGTGAGGTTTCAGTATATTCTGTTGTTTTCCCATGCATAACATGATCACACATTACTAGGTTTTCCTACATTCAAAGCAACATCGCCCTGTCCCATTCATCCTGCCCAACTTTGTTCTCTATTTGCAACCTCCCTCCTGAGTTTAGGTAAGTTTTTTTTTCTAATGTGAACTTCACAACTATGGGTGTCAAAGTGCACTTTTAATATAAGCACTACTTCTTTAAATATAAGCACTACTTTTCATGGAGCACGCTACTTTTCACATAAAGAGCGCGCTACAATTGGACAGCGAGCACACGTTGGTAATAAAGCATGCTACTATTAGTATTCTAAAGAGTCACAATGCTATACTATTCGACCAGTGACAACTGTCTGAGGGAAGCCCATATGTGTTCATCAGTCTGAAGTTCCATGACCTCAAGTGTTGCAATATTTTGCAATGCATCATCATGTTGAAGAGCATCCAACTGCTTCAGGATGGATACCATTGCCTTCTTGCAGTGAATGCAGATGTCGGGAATATCAACCTCATCCAGCATAGTCAGAATCTCCCCACCACGGACCAGAGCGTCAGGATGAAGTAGGTGCCATGTGACCCCATTCCATCATTCATCTTTCCAGATAATCACACATTGAGCAGGTGTTACACAAGCCACTGGCTGTGCTAGTGGGGGTTCTGTGTATGCGATGGACCGGTAGCTTTCCTCGATTAGCATTTTTGTATGAGCAAGTATGTAAAAGTATTCCATTTCCATCCAATGGGCTTCACAAAGAGAGATGGATGAGAATGGCTGTGATATGAGATTCTGGAAGGCAGGCTCAACCCATTCATCAATGCAATACTGCTGTCCAAGTAGGAGCTTGAGTGAAGGTTCCAAAGGGGAACATCCAAGTTTGGAAACAGTATATTGATAACCATGATTGATGTCAAAGAATGCCGACAACTTGAGAACAGAGATCAAAAATTCTTGACAATGCTGCTCACCAGCATAGCTAGAGAAAAATTTCAATATTACACAAATATGAACAGTTTAGTAGCACACACCCACCAAACAAGAAGGTTAGAAGGTAATCAAACTCGTGACGGATACTACCATGTAGGATGATTGGGTTATCATTGCATGTTCCCTTGGTACTATTGCTCTGAGGAAGTAATAGGAGAGAGTTGAGGACCAAAGACCACAGTGAAAGAAGTCCAGGGTAGAGTCTGTACAGCATGTGTTATCTTGGTTCAGGGACCTGTTGGTGCATGATGCCATCCCATGAGTTTTGTTAGGTGTATAGAAGAGGGAGATATATCAAAAAGAAGACAGTACCATTCTGGAAGTAATATTCTGGGTGGTGTTCTCAAGTAACTGTGACAGGCATCATGGATGGACTGTGGTTGACACTGCAGTGAGGAAGCTGTGGGAAAACTTCAACATTCACACCAGAAAATCTGCTTCTTATTAATTACAGAGTACTCTAAGTGTATATAACCTATAGTTTAGAATGAATGATCCACCATAGTATCAGCATCAACCATGAACAAGTACTTATAAATTTGGCCAAGCTCTCGCCCAAGGACCATCAGAGGATGAACACGAGTGCTTGAAGACCATACACCACACTGATCATGATGAGGGAAATGACAGGGATGGAGTTACCCTTGCCAGAGACTGAAACGGTCAAGTAGACAATCTGTTGATGCATAGGTAAGATACACAATGCAGAACCAACAGAGTACTCACATACACGATGGTGGCAGGCTGAATGGTCATCGACACCAAATCCATCATGACAATAAATCTCATCGAGATACAGCAGAAACAGCAAAGCTGATCCAAGAACATCAGCTCTCCCAAGTTATGAACTGTTGAGTTGATCCAATGATGTCGCTGTGAGAGAAGGATCTTCCAATCATCAGGAGTGACCATGAATGCATGGGCATCTCAAACAAACTGAGTCTTGTTCATTGGGAAGTGTTTCAGTAGAAGTGTTGTCAAATACCAATCCTCTCCAAGATATAGCAGGTTTTTCATGTGCAAGGTGTCAACATGGTTCTGGGAGTAATCAGAAATCATCTGGTTTGAGATCAGCAGAGGTTTGTGTGTGTCGGCTGTATGCAGACAGAAAAGCATGAAACATTCAGAAAGACAGGTGATGGAACCAAAGAGGGACTCAAACGACTTTGCCATGTGGTGCGAGATGAAATACTTGTAGACTTGCATCATGGTGATGACTGACTGCTTGGTGTTTGCGAGCATGGTCTCACCACAGACTCTGAGCACTTTCTTGTTATGAACCATACTGTAAAAGATGAGTGCAAATGAATGACAAATTAGTATGGAAAAATCAGGCGACGACATATGCAGAGATTAAATGGTTCAGAGAGAACAGATCCACTGTAGTATCAGCATCAACTGTGAACAGGTACTTATAAAATGTCAGATTGACTCCAATAATGTTCTTGACTTGGTGGTACATCTCTAACTCCAGCAGGTTCATCAGGACGTTGAAATGAACCTATTTTTACCCTCACACATCAGTGACCATATAACTCGATCCTAAGAATGAAATGTACCTTGTTCGAGAAGTGCATAATGACCATTTGTGAGTCTTGCTTTCCTCAATTGCCTGGGCATGATCTCTTGGCAGGCTTCTCAACTTTGATGACTGCAAGGTAAGGCATGGCGTGACCAGCACACTCATACAGCCTAGAATATACCTTGCCTATGTTGTGCTGCCGAGCACCCTCACCCAAGGACACGAAACTCAGCAGTTTGGGATCAGAGTTGGAATCCATGCCAAGGACGATACAGGGGGTGGGTCAGTCGTTGCTGGAACTGATGATATTGCCATCGCAGATAACGAGAATTAGTTTGCATTTGTCATCATACTTGAGCTGTGTGAGCAAATCAATGGTGTGATGCAGAAATGTCTTCCCTTTGGTGTAACAGGGTACTTGACAAATCATGAACTTGTCATGATCCTCTGGTGCACGGAGAGAGCCAAAGTTGATGGACACGATGAATTTGAACACAATGATGCTGACCATCATAATCGACAATGTGAGGAGGATGTACTGTGAAAAGAGGCACTGGGGGGGATTTTGGTTGTTGACCATGCTGATGAGGAAAAGATTGTGAAGACATGTCTTTTGGGCTGAGAGTGTTGTGGGATCAATATTGAGGTTGTCAATTGCCTTCATGATATCTTGACCAGAACTGTACCTAAACAGGTTGACAAGGCTGCTGTCCATGAATTGCGCATCTATGCCACCGGGCACTGCTTCACCGTTTGGTATCCGAACAGCAGGACCATAATTGATGTAGTTCGTCAAATCATAGATGAGCCCATTGTAAATAGCAAGATTATGCCCAGAGTTAGCCATGCTAGATATCTCTGAGGGGGTGTAACCAATGTAGCCGACGTGATTGTTCCAACACATAATGGTCATGCTCTCAAAGTACCAGTTGGAACATGAATTGTTGGTGATCACATGGAAATCGTGGTATTGTGTGTTGGAATTCATCATGTTTGCCATACTGAGCTGAACCCACAGACTGACGGAACCAGAGACACCACTGCAAAGGGCACTCATACTACAGAACTGTCTTTGTAGGATGATGCTCACCACACTCTCATGTGTGGCCACGACTTCTGTGAGGTCAAATACCTTGCCACAAATTGCAGTATACATGTTGTTCTTGTTGTTAGAGTACGAGTATGATGCAAGTTCTGCTGTGCGGTAGACATGCTCCATTGGACATATAATGAGCACGAGAATGGCAATAACAAAGACTGCACAACACAAATGAACCGGATGTTGAGGGCGAGCTTCTTCCTCCATGCTTGATGGATGTCCTGGTGGTTTATGCAACCGAACCACTTGAGGGAATTTGAGGATATCCACTAAGTTAACAGCCAGCAAAGCAAGACACAGTGATGACACACCAACATCTCCTTGATGATCTCAGTCATCCCATTCTCCATGATCTCATCTGCAAGAGCCACTTTCATAATCAGTCCTTGCTTGTTGGCATTTTGGAGCATGTTCCTCGATGGGGTGTAAGAATCTAACCCATAGTTTGAGTTTATTTCTTTGTGATTGGATGTAAGACAACTCTGGTTGTCAAAATCGTCAGAGCAGATTGCAGTTCTCATATTTGTTGTCATATAGGTCTGTATGTTGAAGTGAAGATGCATTACACACAAGTGGGATGTGGACCTGGGATAAGACCATGAGAAAAAGTGTTGGTGAGGTCTTCACCATAATTCATAGCACTGGATAGTGACAGCCAGACAAAGAGGGGGGTGGATGGATGGCATTGACATGTTGACAGGGAGGCAGAGTGATGGGCCTCAGCAAGCTCCAAAGTTCCCATGGTCATCAATGGTCCGGTCCAAACTCAAGAGGTAAAGACTTAGACCTCATTTATTTGCTCAATGGATGGCCCCCCCTAGGATTTTCCAAACCTTCCACTCAGAAACTTTTGGAGCACTGATGTCGTCCATGTTCATGGGCTCTTGCAGGTCACTTACAATCAAGCTCTGCAAATTTTATGACAAGAAGACACTGATCTGCTTCACCTTCAAATTCATGAAGATCAACTTAATCACCAGATGGTCCCACTACTAGAAGCACTTGAACACGAGATTGACGACATAATCTGGATTGAAGGATGCACACACCAGCTCGTCACACTCATAAGCAATCTCAAGGATACTGCTTTGGCTACAGAGCGGCGGTAAGTCTCTTATCTTTCATGTCCAAGTTTAATATTAAAGAAACAACTCCTAGAGAACATGACACATCCAATATTGTACATTTCAATCCAGTACAGCTTTCCTCATTGGGCTGCCAAGGCCGTCCCCACTTTGTGATCAATCGAGACTGGTTAGCTGAAGCCATATCTGCTAACCATCGCATCCCACTACAAGCCCTTGCATGGACACTGGGAATGCACTGGAATATGCTACATCATCATCTCCGACTTAATGGCCTCACCAAGCGGTTTTCTGACATAACAGATGAAGAACTCGATGTGCTCATTCAACATTACAAGCAGGAGCACCCAAATGCAGGCCTTCATCTCATCATCGCATATCTCAAGTCACACGGACTGCATATCCAACAGGAATGCATGCAGTCATCCATGCAGCAGTTGACCCACTTGGCCAAATTCTTCACCACCAAACAATAGTCCAGCACCAGACTTACAAATTCCTGCACGCTAACTATCTGTGGCACATCGATGGCCACCATAAGCTGATTCACTGGGGTTTCATCATTCATGGAATGATCAATGGATATTGTCATATGGTATGTTTTTTCTTTTCTTCTTTCAAAATCTATTTGCAAAACATGCCTGAGTAGGTTGTTGGTTTACAAGCCAATATCAACAATCGTGCATCAACTGTGTTAGATCTATTTATTGATGCCATTGTGGTATATGGAACACTGTCTCATGTGCACAGTGATCGAGGCAGCAAAAATATAGGTGTTGCCATCTGGATGGTCCAGAACTGTGGCCCCAACTGTGCATCATTCATGTGGGGCAAATCCACACACAATTCTCACATTGAATGGCTTTGGCTTGACACTGGCATTCAATTTGTACATTCCTGGTGGGCTTTTTTTTCATGTCTTGAGGAGATTTGCTCACTCCACCCTGATGACTCATGCCATATCTGGCTTTTGCATCACCTTTTCCTTGACCAACTGAATGATGATTGCCAGAAGTTTCAGTGTGATTGGAATCACCATCCAATTTCACAGCATGGGCATGATCAAACCCCATTGGTATGTACACTACAGTACTTATTTCTTTAGCTAACCAACACACAATCAGTACAGGACATGCAGTTTCTATCCAGTCTGCAACATGGCATATATGTGAATGAAGATATCATACATACTGGCAATGAGCCAGCTGATATTGAAGCTGATCAAAATCAGCATGTTCAACACACCACTGTCGATGTACCTCCTGTGGCCTCCCCATTCAGTCTGCCAAAGCACAACAAGCATTCATCGTTATTCTCCAAGTAGTTCGAGAAGATGGCATCATCCCCATTGGTTATGGAGTTGCAGAAGTGGAGTGGATGGAGGGAGGCTATCCTGAGATTGAGGTAATTACTGTCAGCTGTAAACAACTCCAAGTGAAGATGCTGTTTACAATCTGGTGGCCATGAGCGGTCTTATGGATGCAAGGTTTGGATGCAATGATATGGGTGGGCATGATTGAAGATGGTGAACTATAACTACTAAATATTACAATGCTATAAAGTGGAGACTTGAAGGCCTGGTTTCTGTGGTGATTCCTCCCCCATCTGCTAGGTCCTTCAATGTTGAGCAATGATCAACTGGTGCAGTGTTCCTAGTTTATTCTGGATGTCGGAAGGAAGGGAAATTGATGCCAAACTTGTCAACACAAAGAATGGCATCACACTGCCACCTCATCCTCATCAGCGCTGGCCATGATGTCCACTGTTCAAAAAATCCTGGATCGATACAGTGTAGTCCGACAATATAGTGCAAAGAGTCCAGAGGTTCAGAGTGAAGCTTTTGCTGGCTTTCGCCAGAATCTTCCAATCTGATGGTGGACAAACCTTCAGCTTTCAAACAAGGTGTGTCAAATTTGATTATAATTTTCTATTTATAAGGCATGCTGATTTTCTTTAGAACAGATCCACAAGTTCACTGCCTACATGTGATCGTCAAGATAAAGGGCTCAAAGTTGGTACAGTAATGATGATACCTACAGGTCTTGATAAGGTAGGGCATACTTATCACTTATGGACTTGTGCTAATCACAGTGCATTGCTAGCATGGTGATCTATCTGTAACAAATAAACCATCTGCGCTGGCCCACGAGAATCTCAGATGCCACGGGTTACTCATTGGTGATGACAATAGCAATGACCTGGAATTCAAGCTCTCCTGGGATGCAGATACAATCAATGCATGGCTTCACCAACTCCTCCAGAAGCCTTTTGAATGGCTCGATGTCCACCTTGGAAAACCACCTCCTGGCTTATTCCACTGGGTTGTAGCTAGTGCTGCAGGTCACAAGTTGTTTGTTCTAGAGCGTTCAACTGTCAACAGAAGAACACTCAATGAGGCTAAGGGCATTGCAGGGCAGAGCTGGAACACGTACTCCATCATTATTGGTATGTATCATTCATCTGTGAATATGCTAATATATTCTCACATATGTTCTAGTCCCTCAAGTTGTCATTCCTGAGTCTGCTTACGAAGACTGAAACAATGCCATCATGAGAGCATCAACAGGCAACTTGTCGGATACCAGTAGCATTGACTGTATCTCTGAATTCTCAGACAATGTGGCCATCAGCCATGACAAAGGCAAAATGCATGCTATTGATCATGAGGTATCATCGTGCCCAAGCAATTCAAGTGACGAAGTACAGATCGTCAAAAGGTATTCTACTCAATGCCCAAGTCTCACAGGCAGATTCAGCACCCCCCATTTATTTGATCCAAGCCCCTCAAGCGAGGATGACTATTTCTTTACGAAACTCATTGTGCAGGAAGCAGCTGAGCAGGATGCAGCAGTGTCCAACTCATCTGAGCTACTGCCACCCGTAGTAGCCAGCTCGGCGACCATCTTGAAGCGCTATGCATCAGCTTCATTTGCTGTCGAGAGTGGTCCGTCTCAACTTCTCCGTGTTGGAAAACAGATCAAG
>JBBPQO010000161.1:0-15358 GCA_038092535.1 Xerocomus subilludens | reverse complement strand
TATCCCATGATCTGACTGAGATACTACTATTTAATATACATGCTCAAATAAGTGTTCCAATGAGTTATCATTTTGAAATGGCTGCCATTTCATCAGATGTTATCCAAATCCCTTAATTCTTGCAGTGAAAGAGAGCCAAATGTGTGTATTGCATTTCATACACTTATAGTTTAGGGTTAGGATTAGTGGTTATTGGGAATTATTGCCTTTGGTACAAAACATGCAAACATTGGGACACTTATTTGAGCCACTGTATCTAGCAAGCAATGCACTATCTATACTAGTACTTAGCACTAGTAGCAAGCTAGCAACCACTTGCTAGTGCCTACAATTTCTTGCTAGGTCTTGTAGTGATAACCTTTGACTTGCACCATTGTTACACTTGCTAGGCCTAGCTAGGTTGTTGTTCCCTTGCTTGGCATTGCTACCAATTGCTTGGTTGTCACTTCTTTACTAGCACTAGTAAAACTCAATCCATATCTATCCATTTGCTATTACACATTTGCAACAACAATCAAAAAGCATTTGAAAGCATTAGAGTTCCCCCAACTATCTCCTTAGAATTCATTGGGAACTTTGCTATGATGAGTTTTCTTCATGGTTGTCGATGGTGCTGTGCTGTGCAAGCCTTATGCTTGGTTTTGCCTATACTAGGTGGAAGAGACTTGCTGGAAGTTGGCACCTGGGTTGCATTGCTGGTCCTGATGCTCATTGATGAGCCTGAAGCAGGAACTGTTCCTGGAACATTGCTGGTTGGAAGGGTTGCTGAAGATGTGGATGTGGTAGGAATGTTTGATTGTGTCAGACCCACCATGGTAACCATCCTTGAGGAGCCTGCATGGGAAACCTGGAAATTGATAGGCTTGGGTGCAGGCACTGGTCTGTCCAAGCCATCATCAAATAAGCAATTAGATAGCTCTGACTCAGGATCACTAGGAAGCTTGTTGAAGATCATCAGGGTGCTTGTGCTTGTGTCCATGCTTGACAGAACTCTTGCCTGTTCCACCTCACATTCATCATGTGGTGGTGTTGCAAACTCACAACCTTTAGCAGCATGACCTTCAAACCTTAATAGCAGCCAGGATCTTTTTTGAAGGCCTCTGTGTTGCACTTGAATGTGTGTTATGTTGTCCTCTGAGTCTGAGTCATCACAGATAGTACAAGCTTTGGAAAATACTCAGCTGATAGTACTTAGCATCTAGTGTTATAAAGAAGCTTTGGTCACTTACAAGTTCCACCATGCAAGTGTTTCCCAGGTCCAGTTGTCCTTGGCTTTGAACATTTCAATTATAGTCCATGACAACTCCTCAAGATCCATCTGGCCAATGTTGGTGTCCCAGCACAGCACAGTACTCAGAGTGAAGTAGAGCTAAAAAAATTCCTTAGTAAGATCATGATATTCCAATGCTTACATACTATGACATGAACATAAGCAATAATCTGTGGGGTGATCTCCATGGGGCCTCAAGCTCGGTTTTCGGACAGCTTTGATGTATTGCTAACAGTGGAATCTGTTTTTGTGGCAGATAAGCCAATAAACAAGTGCTTATAGAACTGAAATGAACACCATAACAATTAGCACTACATAGCTTGGAGATGTAGATCTTACCCTAAATGCTGTTTCATTGCAAAACAATCCCTTTAGTTTGTTTTGTGGGTTGTACCTGCCATCTCCATAGAAACATATTGGCCAGTTACCCACTGAACAATTGATTGTTGTACTGCCTTGAAGTGCATCTATCATACTAGAATGAGAGTGAGCAAGATTCAGAGAAAAGGGAGACAAGTACAAATCAGGATCTTTATTGAACCTTTGAAGCTTCTTGCATGGGCACAATAGACATGCAATTTGGGGGTGGTTGAATCCACAATCTGATTTGTTGAGTCCATTGCCAACTGGAGGATTAAGCAACTCAAATTTTGGAAAAAGGTATGTGAGTCCAGCATGTTTCAAAGATTCAAGATTGGTGGAGTGCTGCTCACTTATTCCTGTCATGATCTAATCATGCAAATTAAAAGCAACAGCATATATGCACATATAATATACTTACCCAACCACATATATTTGTCAGGTCCTTTGCCTCCATCCCAACATTGAGTTCTTCAACTAGTCCAGGTGCATGCATGAGAATAGCCTCATAAACCTTATAGTTGTGAGACATCAAAGTATCATCCCCAGATTAGTGATTGCATCAGTAAGACTTTCACACAATGCTATTTATACTACATTTCAATTGTGTCTTCATGCCCAGTGTCAATCTTGAGTCCAATTATGATAGAAATCCAGGGGGAGCCAAAAGGGTTTCCCAGGCAAAAAATATCTTGTGCCCAACAAGTTCATACTTTTCCTTGTCCAGCTGTGCTATAGTCACTCTGGATGGAGGGATCAGTATATCTGATATATTAGAAAAAAAAAATTCACTTAGGTTTCTTGATACACTAAGGCATGGACTGAACTTGATTTGTGAGATCTTCCTTATATTTATCATGATTGGTGGGCACTGATTGTGGTGCAGATTTGGCAAGCAGAATGGAATCAATCACTTGATCATCCATGGTCATGGGAGTCAAGATGAAAGATAAGAGATGAGATAAATGCAACTGATAATCAAGCTGAACTTGAACATTTGGTGTTTGCCAATCCCCCAAAATGATACCCTAGGTAGTGGTAGTATTCATCAGTACTAATTAGCCTGGGCCTACTATTAATGTGACTTTCTTTTCTACTCCTCATAGCTGAACTTTCTTGTCTGTCTTGCAGTGCTATTGTCAAGGGAGAACATGGCCTGTCACTCCATTCCTCCCACCACTGCCAGAAAACAAGATTTGTTTTAGTAATTTACTCCAACAACAACAAGAGCAGCTTGCATCTGTAATTGAACAGGAAACAAAGAGGCTTCATCTTGAGGCAGAACAGCAGGCTGAGAGTGAGCAGAGAGAGAGAGCAGGATGCCTTGCTTGCACAACATCTAGCAGAATTCCAGAACCTTTGAGTGAGTTATTCATCATATATGCTGATTCCAGGTTCTTAATCTTAGAAACAGATCAAGGAACCTGACTTAACTTATGATGTTGAATGATGGCCATTAGGCCTTCCTGCATGCAACCATCACCTTCCACAACACTATCATGATGGCCCTCCACCAATACCTATCCCTGTTCCAAAACCTCTGCTAGCAAGAGAGCCTAACCATGTCCAAGTCTCAAATGAAGATCCAATAGATATTGAGGACGGTCATGACATTCAAGATACTGACATTGATCCAGCCTCCACCTCTGTCCACACTCCACTAGATGCAAGTGACATGTTTTGAGAGTACACTGGTGGTTTCCCTTCATATGATCCAGAAGCAAATATCTCACTTAATTGTCTTTGTGATGGTCCAACTTTTTATTCTTCTGAGGACAAAGATAGTCCCCCCCCCCATTCAATCTCCATACAAACTACTTTGCTCCATTCCAACATGGCATCTCATCAACTGGTTTCACAAGTCAAGTCACATGTCCCTCAAACACTTGAATTCTCTGGTCCACAATGTTATACTTACTGATGACTTCAATCACAATGATCTCTGCAATTTCAATATACAACACAAGACCAAATGGTTAGATGAATTGACCTCTCAACCATCATCCTCATCCTTTCAATCTGAGGGGTAGAAGATGACATCTATTTCCATCCAGCTCCCTTGTGAGAAAGTCACACAATCTGAGGACTTGGCACTGGAATTCCTTGTCAAGGGCTTACAATACTATAAGATTACTGATGTGGTCAAGTCTGCTCTCGAGGTGCCTGCAGCCAAGAGGTTCCACACCATCCCATACAAGATTTTCTGGCAACTGGACAAGACTTGCATGCCTGAATATAATAACTGAACTATATATGGCTAATGCAATGCTCAATGAGCATGAGAGCATCAGGAACTCTCATCTTGGATGTGATCTGGAAACTGTCATCATAGCCATAATGTTATGGTCTGACTCAATGCACCTTGCAAGTTTTGGAAAGCCATGCTATGGCCAATATACTTGTTTATTGGAAATAAGTCAAAGTATATCTTCACTAAGCCAACCTCATTTGCTGCCCACCATCTTGCCTACATACCAAAGGTATGTTGCTGATTTACATCATTATCAGTGATACATGCAATAGCTAATATTGCACTAGCTACCTGACACAATACAAGATTTTTACAAGAAGACATTTGGAATGAGCACAACAGCAGTCATGTTAACACACTGCAAATGAGAGTTGATGCAAGCGATTTGGACATTCCTTCTCTTCTCAATACCAATTTCCTTGATGCATATGAGCATGGATTGGTCATCATATTCCCTGATGGAAATTATGCCAGGTGTTCCTGCAGCTTGTAACATATGCTGTTGACTATCCTGAAAAGTACATATATTCATTGCATAAATTATATTTAATTTACATGATATTTCATCAGGATCCTCCTTGCATGTATGAAGTTCCTTGGATAGTGTTCCTGTCTGTTCTGGAAACAAAAGATAAGCTCCAGAAAGTCAGAACTAAGATGAATAGATGGATGCAAGATAAAAGAGCATGCATTGATGATGAAGCACATTGTTCATCAATCAACACTATTCATAGGTGCATTTTTAAGCTTGGGCACAGTGTTGTGAGCAAGGCTGTTGAAAACATCCTCAGGGTCAAGTCATTGGTTCTGACATGAGTACATGATATGTCACATTTAAGTTCAAGCACACACTTATACCTTTTGTTATTTAGAAGGCCTTCTCTGACAAGTTGAGAAAATTTGGATTCAACTTCTACTTCTTGTTTGTGCCAGACTCTATGCACAAATTTGAGCTTGGTGTATGGAAGGCAACAATTACACACCTCATTTGGATCTTGTATGAGGTCAGTGGAGATATCATACAGGAATTCAATGCATGGTAAGTCTACATCATGATTCAAGCCAAATGTGTTGTACTCATACTAGCTGTAGCTTTCATTCAATCCCAACATTCAGATGAGACACAATATGCAAATTTAGCTCAAATGTATCAGATCTATTGAAGCTTGCAGCACACAACTTCAAAGATATACTCCAGGTATGTGCACTTATCAGACTGTATGTTCTTATTCTGACTTGTATTACAGTGTGCGACATCCATTTTTGGTGGTCTGATTCAAGAACCTTTCAACTCCATCATCCTCAATCTACTCTTTGAACTTGCAACTTGGCATACCTTTGGGAAACTTTGCATGCACATGGAAACAACTCTTTTTCATTTTGGAAGTAGCACCACTCACCTAGGACATGCTTTTCGAAGATTTTCTCATGATTGCTATAGCAAGTTCAAGATGTATGATCTCCCTCATGAGACAGCTGCACACACATGACAGAAGGCTCAGAGTGCACAAACATTACAGACCTCATGATCTAACTTTGGTGGACAAATGAGTACAACAGACTCAGCATGCAAAGTTCATGTTTTCAATATGTCTACATACAGGCTGCACTCCCTTGGCAATTATGTCAAGACAATCTGGATATATGGTATCATGGATAACTATTCTACACAGGTGGTAAGTGATACAAATTTGAATGGCTCATTTAATTCAGAACACATTTCCTGGGGAGAGCTTAAACATTGTCAAGTGAAGCACTTTTATTATCACCCAAACAAGAAGAACTTTGCATGTCCAAATGCAAAGCATCAACAATGCAAACAACTGCTTCACCAAATCCAGGAAAGTATTGCCCAGCATGTGAGAATGGTACAGCACAGCCTTTGAGAAAGGATGCATATGCATTTGTTGATCAAGAGTCTCTGTGGAGCTGCCTGCCCAAGATTCATTATCAAATGGGTCAAGGGAAGAAATTCTATTTGAATTTAGATCAATGGCTAGCACAAAACAAAGATGACATGGTGGTAAAGGCACATAGCAAGTATATCATCAATAAATTACTTTTACTTATGCTTATGCCAGGACCAACTACTCAAAAACCATGAAGCTGAGTTCATGACATGGCAGCACAACTACCTTGTGCTTATCAACAACTGTATTTACCAGCATAAAGTACTTTGTGTGAATTACATGACTTACAATCTTCAGTGGGTGCAAGACCTGATCAATCTTTGGATCCACAGTGATATCATGGTCCTTTCACATGAAAACAGTGAAGATCCTCATTTCTATTGGTATGGTTGAGTAATTGGGATTTTTCATGCACACATCCAATACTGTGGACCTGAGTTACAAGATGGGGTGTCACCACAGTGTATAAATTTCATGTGGGTGCATTGGTTTGCATGGAGCAAGAACTTGAAGTCTGGCTGGGCTATGCAGTGATTACCTTGTGTTGGGTTCTAGCCAAGTGATGAAAGCAATGCATTTGGATTTGTTAACTCCAAGGATGTTGTTCACAGCATACACCTGATTCCTGGGTTTTGTTATGGCCATACCAGTGCTCTACTTCCACCATTTATTGCATGCAATGAATCCAAGAATCACAAAGACTGAGATTGGTACTTTGTTAACATGTAAGTGTGACTATGTACTTGTGCAAGCATTACTAAATAAATTTATATTAGTTTCATTGACCATGACATGCTTATGCAATACTGAGGTGGAGGAGTGGGGCACAAATCAACTTGCAATGCTACAAAGTACCTCCTGGAAGACCACAACAAGCTTGACAAAGAACCTTTTATCCTTGAGTACAACCACCATGAACAAGAAGTTGAGGAGGGTGAGGACTTGGAGAGTGGTGTTTTGGACATATCTATGGATGAGTTAGGTGTTTCTGAGCCAGATGAGGGGATTGGAAGCAAGGATGATGAAGACTTGAACACAGAAGATATCACACTTGACCAGGCCAATACACAAGAGATTCCAGTTGAACTTGGAGATGAAATGGAAGAATATGGCTACACAGGTCTTGATCAGGTCTTGGACAACTTGAGTGAAGAAGGGGAGGTGTCCCAAATGAACAGCCATTGGTCTGAGAGGATGGGGAAGTCTTGGATGATGCCCTCAAATATGCAGACCTTTGATATTACAATGTCACCAAATATGCTTTTTTGTCTCTGAATAACAAGATTGTAATATGACCACTAGTACTGATATGGAGCAAACTTGAATAAATACAAATCTCTTGCACAAGGTCTTGGTAATGCTTGCTAGATCTGATATGGACATCATGAACTCCTTGTAGGATCTGGAACTGAGGAGATACACTCTTGCTAGATCTTGCTAGATCTTGTATGAAAGCAGATGGACTGCATATGATCTGGCACCAACACAAGAAGCTCTTGCTAGTCCTTGGTAGAGATGTAGTTCATTGTTTCTAGCCCTTGCAAGATCTGGTACAAGTGGTCAGACCATGCAAGGGCTAGTGCTGTGTTGTGAAATTTGAGGTCAACTTTTGCAAGGTTCTGCTAGCTAATACAAGACCTAGGTAGACATTGCAAGAAACTCTGGATTCCTCTGAGGATTACAAGCTCATCCTAGATTTGGCCTTATTTGCTGATGTTGCTGCTGATGTGACCATCTGTGACCATTTGTTACATTTCAGTGACTGAAATGAGGTGACTGACAAAGTTATTGTACCTCATAGTATGTAGAGGAACTGCATCATAATAGATAATCTGATTCTCATGACATAATTATTCCCATGGGTCATTATGCAGAGAGCTGGGTGTTTGCACTCAATTAAACCCTCCCCCACTATCTGTTAGGATTTGCCAAGAGGCAGCCTCAGAGTGTGGCTATGACTCAAGGAGACAATAAGCTATTCTCAAGCTGAGGAGGTAAACAAAGACAAAGCCAGTACTAATATGGTGACTTGGACAAATGTACCAGAAAAGACCCTAATACCAATACATGGAAAGAGAAAAGTGCAACATCACCCCCATTTCAAGGACTTGTGTCCATGATGGGAAGAGGAGGGATAGGAGCAAGTTTGAACATGGAAGGGGAGAAATGGTTGTATGGCTGGTGGAAGGTGTGAAAGTTGTCACTAAGGAAAAGGAAGGAAGGAAGAGGAAGATTGGAGCATGCACAGATAGGACAATGACAAAGAGGATCAAGTGGGATAGCGGTGTGGTGTAGTTTCATCTGTAGTTGGGGATGTGTGGCCATTGGATGTAGATGATGAAATGCCTGAATCGCTTCCTGCATGTGTGTGAGCTCAGTCCCTTTTTTCCATTTGTGTTCCTCCCTAGGAAACCCTTTCCAATGAATGAGATATTTGAGATGGCCATAACATTCCCATGAATTGACAATGGACTCAATTTCCTGTTCTTCTGTGTAATAGATCAGGACTGGTGGTGGTGGTGGAGTCTTTCTCTGTGACACCAATTGGCCTGGAGTGTAAGGCCAAAGGAGACATTTGTTAAAGACTGGATGAATCCCCCTTCAGGTACAATCAAGTTTTAGTTTGTATGCCCCATTCCTAACTTTCTCAATGACCCAGAAGGGACCATAGTGTTTGTCATCCAGTTTACAAGAAGGTCAGTCAGAACAAATGTTTGTCACTTCCAATAGAACCTGATCCCTGGTTCATACCCTGCTGATCCCATGTGTGATGGTCATGAAACCATCTCATGTCAGTATTGGAATGCTCCAAAGTGACATGAGCTTCTTCCTAATTCTTCCACATACATTCCACAAAGTCCTCTGCTGACACATTTCTTACCTCCCATCTCCACTCTGCACCAGTCAATGGTTGCTGTCCATAGTTAAGCATAAAGGGGGAATAACATGTGGCTGACAAGGTTTTCTGGTTATGTGCAAATTCAGCCGGGGGCAGCCATTCAGCCCAATTGCTCAGTTGGTGGTTGATGTAGGTTCACGAGTACTGTTCAACCTCAGCATTGAGCCATTCCATCTGACCATCTATCTGTGGATGATATGCTGTTGACAGATTGGCTTCAATCTTGAGTAACATATAGAGATTCCTATAACACAAATTGCAAACCTCAATCCAAAATCACCTTTCTTGGGGTGCCATGTAGTTTGAATATATGATTATGATTCATGGTAAATCTTGGCTACTCCAAGAGCAGTGATCAAATTCTGAACTGGGAGAACATGTTTCATCTTGCAGAACCTATCCACAATCTTCAAGATTTTATTCTTTCCAGGGACCAACAAGGTCAAGAGATGACTTTCCATGGAGCAGTAGGCATCTCTTTTGGATTTAATGGTGTCTGGCCAGTCACTGTTTTGTGTTTGACTTTTTGACAGTGGTCACATCCCTGGACATATTGCTCAACATCCCTCCACAACCCTGGTCAGTAGTACTTCATCATAATAAGGTCCGGGTTTGGCAAATATCCAGATGCCCAGCAAGTGGGTGGTCATGACTTTCTAGGAGGATATGCTCTCAAATTGGCACCTCATTCAGAATGTATAGCAGCTCCTTCCAATAGACCACACTGTCCACTTTGGACCATGGCAAGTTCATTTTGGTAAGGCTGACTCTTACAAATCATTCATGCTTATACTGATTCTTCACTATTGCTGCCTCAACCAAATCTTGGAGTATTTCCAAGGAACATATAATGACTTGACCCAAAATTGAGGACATTGGGGAGACAAAAAGATGGGAAGGAAGGAGGGTTTTCTGTGAGTTATCAGATTGCACCCCCATTTCATAATCAGGCTATTGGGATAGGGGGTCAGCAGGGTTGGAGTGGCCAGGATGGTGCATGAGGGAAAAGTCATACTCTTGAAGCAGCTGCTGCCAGCATGCTTGCTGTTGAGAGAGGTCCTGAGGGCATTTGAAGAATTCAAGGTTTTTATGATCAGTGAGAATATCAAACTGTTTTTGCACACACAGGAGGTAATGTTGCCACTCTCTGAGTGTGAAAATAATAGCTAGCATTTCAAGATCTGCAGCATGGTAATTGTATCCTGCATTGTTTAAAAAGCAAGAAATGAATGCAATTGGAGGCCAAAAACCTTGCTGCTGCTGTGAAAGGACTGCTCCAAGGCCAATCCCTGAGCCATCAGTTTCAATATGATAGGGGTCAACCTCTGTTGGGATGGCAAGGGTGGGAGCCTCTGTAAGAACTGTCTTGAGGTGATTGAATGCCTGATGACATTCAGGTGACCACACAAAGTTCCATTTGACTGAGTTAAAAGCATCAAGGGGCCATGCTACTTGAGCAAATCCCTTGATGAAGTGGTGATAAAAATTCAAGAGACTGAGGAATGACCTCAGTTCTCTTTTGTAGGTTGGAGGAGGCCATACTCATATGGCATTGACCTTAGCTGGGTCCATTCAAATCTCACTGCAGGAAACAATGAGTCCCAAGTGCTCTGTTTGGGTAGCCTTGAAGTCATACTTTTCATGCTTGAGGTACAATTTGTTATCCAATAGAATCTGTAGTATCTCACACACTACTTGGCAATATTCCTTGAGTGTTCTGGAAAAGATCATGACATCATCCATGTAAATGATGATGACACCATGATTGATAAGGTCATGAAAGAGGTAGTTCATTATTGATTGAAAGGTGGCTGATGAGTTTGTGAGCCCAAAGAACATGATGAGTGGCTCATAAAGTACCTGGTTTTTGTGGAAGGTTTCCACTTATCCCCCTCCACCAGACATACATCATTATGTTCCCACCTAACATCTAATTTTGTGAAGTACTTGGCTGACTTCAGCTTGTCAATGAGCTTCGAAATCAGCAGTAGCAGGTATTGATTTTTCACCATGATGACATTCAACTTCTGGTAGTCCTGTACTGGTCACAGCTTTCCATTCTTCTTTTTGACAAAGAAGAAGGCAGATATGAAAGGGGACTTGGATGGATGGATGCACCCAGACCTAGACCTAAGGTTCTCCTTGAAAAATGCCTTGAGCTTCTTCTGCTCCTCTGGAGAGAGGTTGTAAGTCTTACAGTTGATGACATGGTTTCCAGGTAGCAACTTAATGGCATGATCCCATGGTCATTAGGATGGGAGCTTGTTAAAATTCTCCTTTGCAAAGACATTCCAGAAATCATGATACTGTAAGGGAATAGCCTCTTAAAACAATTGCTTGACTTTCTTGTTGTTGGCTTTGATAGCCACATTTGTGGCTATGTTTTCATGTGCATGAATGATTGCCTCCACATCCAGCTGGAATAGCCTCTCTTCCTCATGAAACCATACATGCTCCTCCAGTTCTTCATCCTCATCATCATCCAGATCCACTAATCCTGGAACATGATCATCTTGACAACAGTGGAACCACCAGGACTGGGTGATCCTATGCTACAACACCCACTGCCCTAAACTCCTTGCTCTCCAGCAACTTCCACTCTCTCAGCTCTCCTCAACTCTCCTCTAGCCACCACAGCCCCTGCACTGCCACATGTGCCCCCCCCTCTTGTGTGACACTCCAGGGTCACCACCTACCACCCTACCCAAAGCCTTCCCTTGTCATCCCATCATCCCATCTCTCTGTCCCTCAATCACCTCTTGAGCCTCATCCTCTATTTCCTCATCCACTTTGTCTTCCTCTCCCATGCCCACCCTCCTATCTGCCCTTGTCACTATCCACATCCTTGGTGGGTGCCTCTTGGTTCTCCTCCTCACTTACTCTCATCTCCTCTATGTCTTCTAGCATGGATCCTGTGCTGGGGATGAATCAGCATGGGTGCCTTGCATGGAATAGTCTGGATATTGGGGGGCCTTCTAGCATGGTGAGCTTGTAGGAGTTGCTGATGTGGTTTGTGATATGGCATGGTGCAGACCATTGGGGTAGGAGTTTGTGGGAGGAGACACTGTTTGGTCTCTGGTACTATTGGATACTTGAACTAGGTGACTGGGTTCAAATGTGACTTCTCCAGAGCTGGATTGCTTGACTAAATTGTTAAACACTGCTTTTTGTTGCAAGCATGTAGTATAGTGCAGTCTGATGTGTCAAGGTGTTGCTGGTCAACATATGCCAGGTGGACTTCAGCCATACTTATAGAGGGTTCTGAGATTGCAGTCTCTGTGGGGGTATGGGGGGTGTTGACTACAACACCCAGTAGGTGCTCTTTTGGGGCAGAGTGCAGTGCTGGTAGAATATGTTTGTTAGTTGTCATATGGCCATGTTGAAGTGGTTGGGCCAGGCACAATCAATATCCCCACCAAAGGGCTAGGCTTTGGTGTTACCTGCTTCTTCTCCCAGGCACAGGCTGCAGAGGTGTTATAGGTAGTCTATTAGTTGCTTGTTAGTGTTCTTGACTAGACCATTAACCCAGGGAGCACATGCAGCAATAATGTGGTGACAGGATCCATTGGCTTCACACCATGCCTTTACCTCACCATTGTTGAAGTGGGATCCTCCATCTGTCATGAGGACTTCAGGAGCACAGAAGGTGTGCATGATGGAATGCAGGACATCTAATGTGTGTTTAGCCATGCCATGGCTCTTTAGTTTGAAGTCCCAGATATATTGCAAGAACATATCCATTACTAGGTGTACTGTGTGGAAGCCTCCTTTTCTCTTGGAAAGTGACAGGTAGTTGGCCATGAGCAGTTTGAAGGGATGTTGGCATACAATAGAGTCCATGGGTGAATGGAGGTGCTTGAAACCAAAGTTTTTGCATTATTGGTGTAGGTCTTTAAGAATGGACTGATCAAGTCCTGGGCTCCAGATGACATCCATGAGTTTCAACTTGATGAGGTCCTGTTCCCAATCATTCACCTCATGCTTGTGTTTGGCAAGTTTGACTGCTTCACTTTTGAATACATATTCTACCCTTGCAACTTCTTGCAAAGCATGCCTGTTGGAGGTTCTCCATAGGTGACTGTTGTCAATGTGGTAATCTGTAGCACAATGCAGGGATTGTTTGTGGTCTCACTCAGTTGCAGAGGACTTGATATCCCCAAGTGCATTGACAATGTCTAACAACAGAGGCTCATCAGAAAATTGCATATGTAGGGAGGAGAAAATGGGGTCAGGGTCAATTGTGAAGAGGTTATTGACAATCCCTCTCAAGGATTCCCAGTCCTTGTTCACTGACCACTCACTACCATCCCCTCTCATAGGCAGTCTGCCTCAGGTTTGATGGCTGAGTGCATCTGCTGCTCCATTTGTGTTGCCTTGGTGGTGGCATACATCCATTAGTTGATATGGTGTAATACTATCATGCCATCAAGCATGTACTACTGATGCTTTGTTGTTGCAGAGGGCGTCCCATAGTGTGATGCAGTCAGTTTCTACCTTGATTGGAAAGTCCCAAATGATGTTACTGAAATGATCAACCCCAAATTTCTGCGCTGCAAATTCTAGGATATAAGGCTTATACCATTCCTCTGCAGGGGAGGTGTGTTTGGGGCCAAATTCCACTGGATGTGTGGCCATGACTGTGTTTCCATTGGGTAAGGTTGTTGTATGTGGCTGAGAGAGGACAGCACTGAGCCCAAACTGGCATCCATTGATTGTGAGGACAGATGGTGTGCCATCAAATTTGGGGGCACATAGTATGGGCTCCAAGATAAGTGCCTGTTTGAGTTGTGTGAACACTTTAGTGTGCTTGTTGGTCCAGTGTGGTTGAAGTTTGCGGTTGTGCAATATTTGTCTGTACTTATGCTTTCCAAGGTCTGCTGGGGCTTGTGGGAGATCCAGGTTACACTGGAGGTCAGTTAGTGGTGCTGCAATTCATGCATAATCCTTGATGAGGGGTTAGAAGTAGCCTGTAAGTACTAAGAACTTAATCAGTTTGTGCACATTGGTAGGGACAGGCCATTTGGCAATGGCTTCAAGCTTAGCAAAGTCTGGTTTGATGCTGTCTTTGCCAACCCTTGTGCCACCATATATAGCTTCATCCATGAAGAGCTGGGTTTTGAACAGGGAGAGTGAGAGAGCTTTTTTGCAACATTGTGTGAAGAAGTGATGTAGCTTGTTTAGGAGGTCCTAGAAGTCATCTTCTGCCAGACCATTGTCATTGACAAATGTTTCAAGTCCCAGATCTATGGCAATTCTTTCAGTATGTTTGCTGTCATTTCAGTGAAGTAGGGTGGGGCACCTAGGATACCCATGGGCAGCCTACAATAACAGTGATACCCCCACCCTTCTGTGTAAATGCAGAGATAGGGTTGATTATCATACTTTACTTTGATCACATAGAACTCCAATGTGAAGTCAAGGACACAAATGTAGTTATGGCCTGCAAGACACTGCTGCTTTGTGTGAATGTCCCCTTGCACCATTGGCACCATTTTGGACTCTACATTGATGGGATTGTGTGATTCTCCATTTTGGTTTGGACAATGAGGTTGTTAATGTGGGCTCTCAGGGTGGTGGTCTAGGTGGCATATTTGGATTGGGCTTTTCTCCCAATCTGACACACTTATCCTTGACAAGCCACTTGATTTTGTCCATGCTGAGTCCTGGTGCCCCATGTTCTTTTTGAGCTAGTACAGTGGGATGTGTGGCTTTGACCTTGTCTGGTCTGATTTCTCTTAGAATTCCTGCTGTGACAAAGTTGTCGAGTACAGGATAGTACCATTCCTTCTGTGCTTGTGTTAGTGGACATTGGTGGGTTTTAATTGGATACTCCTTTTCTTGGTATGTTCAGCCTGAATTTGATAGAATCCACTGGCTTGATTTCTCAAAGACAGGGCAAATATGTTGGCAAATTCCTCTATGAGGCTATGCACTGCTGCATGTTCATTATCTTTGAGGGGCTGATGATTACAGAAATTTTCTTGACATGTGGCAGGTAGAAGGGACCTTGTTCCATTAGCCTAGTGAAGAGATTGTCATGAGAGCAAGATGGATGTCTTGGGGTGCATCACTATCATGGAGTACAGTATTTTCCATTGCTTCAATGCCCAGATTGTTGTCTTCTGAGTTATTGACACTGGCTTACATGATGCTTGCTTGGGTAGAGCATGGAAGTACCTCATCTGGTATGTGTAGGTGCTGTACACTATGGGTTGTGTCTGTGATCTGCTCTGCACTGATGGTGATTGTGTCAGCTGCATAATCATGAACAGCATGTAGTTATTCCAAGAGTGGTTTAACAACAAGCATCTTCCATGAGCTGCCACTAGGGAAGACCTCAAATACCATGGTGCAATGTGTGTGACCCCATGTGATTGTTCCTGACCAGGTGCCTATGGAGGGGAGGAGTGAACCATCCACCATTTGAAGGGTGCATGTGGAGGGACTTAGCTGGAATAGGTGGTGTTTGATGTTGTGATATGTGCTTGCATCCAGTGCATTGATCATGGCACCACTGTCTACCATTGCCAGTACATGCACACATTCTCCTTGGGGGCCAAGCAGGTTTATGATCATGCAGAACGGATCACTGGGTTTGGATGTGATTGGGGTTTTCATCACACACAGCAAATATATGTCAGCCATTGAATTCTCAGGGTTGAGTATAT
>JBBPQO010000160.1:0-15360 GCA_038092535.1 Xerocomus subilludens | reverse complement strand
AACGCCATGCCGAGACTACTCAGCTGGCCCTTGTGGCCACCACCAAAGCTGCGCTGGGCCGCCCCCAGCGCTGTTCCTTCTCGTGGTCATCGCTCCTGCCAACTCGCACTGCAACGGCTACAGTTGGCAATTCATCCAAACGACCTAGCGGCGATTGGGAAAGCGATCAAGCTCAAATGAGAGTTTTCGCAGGCTCAAAACCGCACCTATACCGTCCTGAGGACACCGTACCGCGTAGAGTATCATCACCTTGGACGACCCACGCCAACATTAGTAAATGTCCACGTACCTGAACTTAATTTGTCACTTGTTGGGTTGCGGGTTTATAGGTGAGTTTCCACTGTATAGTGAGAGTCGAATCTACTGGGCAGAGGACTGGCATCCCATCCCGATCACCATCACCCAAGTTTCAGCATGGTAAAAAAACTACAAATATATTTCGACGCACTCAACTCTTATGTTGCGTCATGCTCTACTACCAGTACATCGCATTCAACCTCAGCAAGATTCTTGGTAGGCTGGGGTGGAGGCGCCACGTGCAGCGATGGTCAAAATAACTACAACAATTCATGTCGCAGGAGCTTGCGCAGGAGTGAAGTACGTCTTATATAGATGAGGACACGACAGAAAGACTCGAAAAAAAATTGGCGTTAACCTGCCCACCTTTATTACAGCAGCCCATAGTGACAAAACCCCTAGATATGACTCACGAGAGAAGGAATTCTTACTCCTGCCAGTTGATATGATAAGAGTAGGCCAAGAATGTCACACCACTCATGGCGGCTACAGGCACAGGAATAGAATCGCTATAACTGCCGCAGATCGCGTTTCGGGGACTGGTGACCAGCCGGAGCAAATCCAAATGATGTTCATCTATCAACCCAAATAGCTAGGTTTATACTCACTGGCTGGGTCGCCCAAGTTAGCACGACTCTCGTGAGAGAAGCCGGACGCTGAATCCCATACCGACTTTTTGCAAGTTTCTGGGTGCTAGTGCTGAGCGCTAGGCTGATACCCAGACCGTCAATATATGAGCGACTCCATCTCGTCTTTGTGGTGGTAGACCAGTCGACATATCGCGGTATACTATTACACGGTGTTGTCACGATACCAATCGTCATATATCTCCAAGCAGACGCTTCCTAAATGCTGCATCAGCACGCGCGAGTATGAGAGAGTCATGGAACTCACAGAACCTCTGGAGCTTCGCTGAGTGGAGTATACCCACCGATCATCTCCCTAGCCCACACATCCCTCAAGAACCAGCCGATATGACCAACAGCGCACCCGATCAAGTCACCCGCAGCAGCTTTCCACGTGCCACTGATGACCCATGAGAGTGCGACAAGAGCGAGCGGCAGATACGGCGCTGATATTGTGAATATGCCAAAGAGCGCTATAGGTGTGGATGGGTGTCGTCGGGACCATATATAGATCGGAACAAAGGCCAGAGAGGAAGAAAGAAACGGAAGATTGACTAATGGTGATAGTCCCTGAATGACTTTGTGAGGAGACATTATCAGGACAGGAATGATGGGGACGTACGAGAAGCATCAGCGATGAAAGAAAAAGCAACCAGAGGTAGTCTGCCTTTTTATTTGCAAACGACGATTCTTCCAACATCCGACTATACCGCATACTGGGGAATAGAAAGATTGTCTCGAAGTCCGGTCTAGAGAGAAGAACACGCGCTCACAAGAAAAAAAGGTGGAATACGAAATCAAGCGAGAGTGGACCGAAGTAGAAGAAGGTGGTAAGCATACGCCAGGGCTTCCGGACCCATCTACATCAGCTTGCTATCCACAGACAAGATACACTGGACCGACCTGTGCGTTAGTGAAAGCAGACTTGAAAGAAAAGTACAGCTGCAACGGAGCAACGACCTGACATTGCTGTATAGCGCCAGATGTGCGATCAGTTCTTGAAGCAAGTGGGGGAGTACTACTGGACGTACGACCGCCAGGCTTGTTACCACCGAGAGCGCTAACCACGCCCGTGTGATTGGCGGAACCTGCATCACCCACGCATCCATGTTTTTGCCAGACGTATGTCGGACTGTACACGGCGTAGCTTCTGACTTCTAAGATGACTAGTGAATCGTGGTGAGTAGTAAATGCGCCACGTTGGGCCAAGATATTGGGCCATGCTGCTGAGTCAGCTGAATTGCCCCTTTTAAACAACAGCCCCTGATCGACATCAAGCAGTACATTTAGACCCTTTTTCGCGCAATAGTTGCTCTAAGACTTGGATCTCTGCCAGAGGACCTCCCTCATCCCCCTCCGGCCCAATCACCGCCCAAACTTGGTTGCTCAGTTGGAGGTACACTCTCATTTGTGCCAACAACTTTAAACCCGCAGGCTGTATCGCAGGATCCGCACCCTCCATAGAAATAAAGGCGTTCCATGCCGTCTTTGCCATCTCGAGCAAGTGCATCCCTGGTTAACGAAGGAATCAATTCGTGTCAATATGCCTTGTCAGAGCACGCACCGATCTGAGGGTAGTTTGGTGGGTAGATCACAACGTAAAATGCGAGGACCGTCAGACCAACATCGAGGGCAGATTCAAACGGTCCATCATGCGAAAAAGTGCTAAACGATTCGCATAAGCTTGTGAGACAGGATTCGCACAAGATGGGCACAACCCCGACAGGTATGGTCTCGAGGTTCACAGTCGAATTTGGGAGTTCGATGGCGTCAGGGGATGAATCTGGGAATACAAATCTGCAAAGGGATGTTCCAAGAGATCCAAGCTCTTCCTTGTGTGCAATAGGCTGAGATGTATCCAGTCGCTTGAAAGCTGTACAAGAGGGACATGTGCACGTGAAACCATACGTGAAGCGAAACATCTGCTGACGCGTCTCTAAGAGTGCGGGGTCGACATAAGGGATACATATCTAGCCACCTGCTTGAGAATGCCTGGATTCGCGACGACAAGTACAACATACCTCCTCGCCTGGGGCAATGTCACAAAGTGCGACAATCTCCATTACTACCTCTTTCGCCAGAACAAGTTTGTACTTTGCGACAGCGTTTGGAATACAAGAATGATTAAACAGCCGGCTTGCCAGAGGAAAGACGCCATGGGCAACGGTCGTTAAATGACTGTGAATCGAAAAATTGTTGTTCCCGAAACGCGAAAACAGTTCACTGGCCGTTTGCACGGGGCGCTGACTAGTCGATAATGGACAGGTAGGAGGCACATCCTTGCCTACGATAGGACCTGGCAGCAAGGTCATGAATATCGACAATCCCAGATCGTCCCCTTCTTTCATCTCTGTGCCTCTGGCTGAGCACTCGGCCAGAAAGTGCGTGAGGAACAGTGCATCCACCCTTTCATGAGATTCAAGTTGGTTGAATTGACGCGACGCGCAAAACGTGTTGAGATTCTTGCAGTACTTTTTGTGCGTACGCCAATGCAATGTTTGACCTTGAGAAAGAGACCGATCGGTCGTCGGTGCCAGTGTCCAATATCTCAGTCAGATCGTGCTTACATTTGGAGTCACAATACCAGTAAGAGGCGCATCCTGTACATCTTCGAAGGCGACCTCGGTCTTGAGCAGCCAAAGAATGGCAAAAGTCACATCTACGACCCTTTTCTTTTGGGAGGAGCATTGTTGTGAGTGGTCGAACCGAAAGAATGATCGTGCCCGCAGGAAAACGACATGCTGATACGGTCTTGTCGCGCGCCGTTGGGTGATGTTGCAGAGATAGATGGTCGGGCAGAATTTTTGGTGAAAACATGCTTGTGAATCCCTTGCCAGTTGTTGTATAAGCGCCAAAGATTACAACTTCAACTCCAACTTGTTAGATCGCAGCCTCGCTGTACCTGGCGAAGGAAATATGTCCGAGCCTACGATTCTAACTCGCGAAGAAAATCGTGTCGGGATCATAACCCTGAACCGACCATCCGCTCTAAATGCTCTATCCAGCACTCTGATCAACGAACTCCTCAGTGCACTTCGTTCCTATGACAAAAATGCCACCATCGGGGCGATTGTCATCACTGGAAATGCAAAGGCCTTTTGTGGTACGCCCACTGACGATTGTGCTCATTCCTGACACTCCCGATTTCTATAAGCTGGCGCCGACATCATAGAGCAGAGAGAGCTCGACTTTCTCGGCGCTTACAATTCCGACTATCTCAGGAACATCAACAATGGGATAGCATCTATACACAAACCAATTATAGGCGCTGTAAACGGTTATGCGGTGCGTACCCGGGTCTCTGGATGACGGGCCATTGGTTTATAAGATGTCAACCGCAAACTGAAACCATTCCATTGTCGTCAGCTAGGAGGTGGTTGTGAGCTTGCTCTGATGTGTGATATTCTTTACGCTGGGAAGGACGCTGTTTTCGGACAGCCCGAGATCAAACTTGGCACCATCCCTGGCGCGGGAGGCACGCAGCGTCTCATCCGGGCCGTCGGAAAATCCATGGTGCCACTGCTATTCATAATACATTGAATACCCATAATATTCATGCGTTCACAGGCAATGCACATGATATTGACCGGTGAGAACATGACTGCCCAAGAGGCAGCTGCCGCTGGTCTCGTCGCCAAAGTAGTTGACGCCGAAGAAACGGTTCCACGGGCGATCGAATACGCACAAAAGATCGCGAGCTTTTCTATGCCAGTTGTAACGATGGCAAAAGAGGCCGTAAATGCAGGCGAGCATGCTTTTTGCGGAGCTTCAATGCTGGTTTACCTCAACTCTCGTGCTTTCACAGCCGAAGATTTCGGACTGAAGGCTGGCTTGCATTTTGAGTCAAGGCTGTATCATGCGACGTTTGGTCTTGCTGATCACGGTGAAGGATTTGATGCTTTTCTCCAGAAGCGCGGGCCACAATGGACGCACAAGTAGTGCGCGTGAGTTGTATATGAATCAAATATCAGCAAGATCTATGAGGTCAGTGTAACAAAATTAAGATCTTATCCGATGGCTAAGAAACTTGCCAGCACGAAGTATCCAAACAGATATGTGTAAATCAACACTTTTTAGATGGATTGGCACAGGTCTGCAGCAGGGGAACATGGATAACACGACTACATTCTTCTTGCATGAACCATAAGTGTACCCACTATAGATAATGTCCCCAGATGCCAGGTACTTACAAAGGACCTTAGTCCATATCCGACCATTCATCGGCATCCTCGTGCGAATCCTCGAACTCTATAACATCCTCGTCGTCACTTCCCTCGAAAAGCTCAAACGTCTTCACATTCTTCTTCAACCAATCCGCATCCTCCTTGCCCAATTCGCAAGATTCCTCCACATACAACGACTTAAGAGGTAATCCCGCACCTTTTCTCATTTCAACTACTCCACGGAGAACATTCCCAGTTGTCCCGGAGACGTACAGAGTCACAAGTCTAGGAAGCCAGATGCCGCCATGTCCGGCCAATGTACATGATTTGCCAAGAAGTTCAAGGAAGTGTTCATGGAGGTACGACAGTGAAATGTTGAGTGAAGTGAGGTTCTGCAGTTCACTATAGAGCTTCTCGATAGATTCGGTGCGGCATGGAAGTCCAGCTAGTTTGAGACTTTCAAGGCTGTTCAGCAAGCTGCGCGGCTGTTCTTGGGTAGAAGATGGAGATAAGGATGTAGGTGGTCCGACAAGAACATCGACAAGTTCGGTGTAGTCGCCATTGTCAAAGTCTAGAACCAAATTTTTGAGTGCGGGGAGAACAAACTTGTGGAGAAGACCGATTGCACGCGGCTGTGAATGGAACGCGAGAATAAAATCTGTCACTTTAGGAAGTTGAACAAGAGCGTTGAGATCTCCGGGACCTCCGGGAGTCGGCTCGATGATCCATTCCGGAGGGTCTCCAGATGGACCCGACATGCGTAGACTAAGTTTCTCGAGGGAAGGGGCACCATGCAAGATGGTGGCAAGTTGAGTCCAAGATGGACGGACATCTTCAGCGTGAAATGCGAGTTCTAGGTCCACAAGTTTAGACGCGGAGGAGATCCATGGTTGATTCCAGTCAACATGCACACCCCAAAGAACTACACTAGTAAGAGACGGGGCGGAACCACCGAAAAGGATGAGATGCTTCGACATGCTGGGATATCCAAAGTTGTCGAATTCTTCCGTCTCTTCATGGTGATACAATTGAAGCGTCGTGAGTTGAGGAGCCACAGAGATGGGAGGATCAGTGACCGCACTGAGAAATACAAACATGTGATTGTACTCCGAAACCGAAACCTCGACGGTGCGCCAGCGATGGACGTGGGGAGTGAGGAGATTATATAGGAATGTGAGGTCTGGGGCGTCAGGGTAACAGCAATTTGCTAGTGCGCCGCACGGGTTTCTTGAATCACGGCTGACGTGGATATCTATAGGGAGGCCTTTGCTCCGCTCCAACAGCGATGATACATGCTGGTAAGGTGGATGGTCTTCCGCGGTGACTGAAATAGTCGTCCAGAGAGATGGGGTAGAGAGTGCCACATTGCGCCAGTGGCGACATACATGGGAGACGAGGATCTGAAACGGAGGCCATGGGGGAGCGAAATCAGAGGATCCGGTGGAATCAGAATCGCTGCCGTCGTCGTCGATGTCAGTCTCTTCGCCGTCTTCTTCTTCTGCATCTGCGTCTCCTCCCGCCATTCCAGCGTCACCGCAGCATTCCCCAAAGTCGTCTTCGTCTTCGCTGTCGTTATCCGACACGCCGACCTCGAATATTCGAGAAAGGAGCTCTGGAGGAAGGTTATTGATGAAGCAGACGTCGCCTTTCGGAGGAACGAATGGGTTGTTTGGGAGGGGTGAATCAAGGTCTTTTTCAACGTTCTGCGTTTGCATGATGCCCATCGCTCAAGCTTCGAGCTAAGAACGAGTTACGTTATGTGGAGTAAGCGCAGGATCAGGAGATAACAAATCAAAAGTCTAGTACTGACCGAGTATGTACCACCAGGTGCGACACCGCGACCACAGTAGTCAAAGGCAAAACTGATCATCTTGATCATTGTTACCATTTATCTCGCAGCCTAGGCTTTGTGGTAGTAGTTACAATGGTGATCATGTCGAAAAACTACGTCTGATGAAATGTAGCATCATGGCGCAGAGGAAGCGCGCAGGGCTCATAACCCTGAGGTCACTTGATCGAAACAAGTTGATGCTAATTTCATGCCATGTATTTTTTACATAATACCCTGTCATCTAAGCACATCTCCGCCACGCTTTCGCCTCATATTTTCTTCTTGTAGACATCAGCAATAAGTCACCATCACTGTGGCGACTGCACGGACTGTCAACAGACTGACAGACCGACAGTCGTCACAGTAACGTGGCTGAGAAAAGACATGTCACTTATGTACACATACTGCACCTCCTGTGTATGGTCTGTGCAAAGACCCAAAAGTTCACTTGCAGTTGCACATAGTAAAGTTGCACACAGTAAAGGACAGTCAATTCAGACACAACAGTATGGAATAGGATATAGTGAGGCCCAATATCTAAGCACTTGATCTGGCCCCTTTCTAGTTATCTTGCATCTAATGAATCATGCCATTTCAACCACTCATGCTGTCCAATCATGATGAGTGATAAGATTTCAATATAAACAGCAAATGGCTTGCCTTCACCACCCAACTCAGCCTTGGTCATTTCACCCCCTCACACTGTCTGATCAATAAGTAATCCAATTCTATATATTCGGGCATGAAATGGCTCACCATTATTCAACTTGGCCTCAATATCAGAAGATACCATAATCATTGCCTGGTTGTCATCCACAGTGTTGTCCTTGCTGGTGGCTGGAATATTATGAAAGACTTGCCTCAAACAGATGGCAGCATTGCAGTAACCCCAAGCTCCATCAATAATGCAAGTGAATTTTTTTATCTCCAACTTTCATGATTGAAACAGAGTCTTTGTGCCCCATCTGATGTCAGAGAAACTGGCTTCAGATTGTTTGTTAGGTACCTCTTTGTGTCCTATGAAATATCAACATGTGCTCAACCTGTCATGTTTGCAGTTCAGATGTTCAGAGCTGGCACCTTAAACCACTACATACCAATATGACAGCCAAGACCAGTGTGCCCCTAGGCATCACTTGGTCTGTTAACTCATGATAGATATTGATGTCAACTGCTAAAGTATCCTTGATGTGTGATGCAAATGTCCACAGCATGAGGTGTGACATAAATGATTTGGAAAGCTATATATTTTTTTCCATGACCTCTAGTTGGTCAACACATGCTTGAATGTGGCATACCTTGTATTCATCCTCTCCTAGGTGCTCCACTTCACCATACATGAAAGGAAGGCTTGGTCCAAGTGCAAACTTGACATATGCCTTCCATTTCTTAGGATCTTTGTATTTCAGATCTGAAATCCACAGGGCCTCGACTGCTTCAATTCCCATTTTTCCAATGTGAGCATGCCAGTCATAAGTCTTCTGCATGCACTATGCCATAACAATCCAACCACAAATGTCATTAGTAACATGATCAAGCATGGATGAAAATACCAACCAAATGATAGACTTTGTTGTCCTTGTCAAACCAGTGTGACCAATCTAACATGACTGCATCCCATAACTCCTGTAACTTGTCTAGAAAGCCATCAGGTACCATCCATGGGTTCTCCAGAGTCCTGCAGTGGAGACAAAGCAAAGAAATGAAAACCTTTGTGAATTGAGTGGCTGATCTCTTTGGTAAATCTTGATGGCTAGGGTGGTTTTTTGTATTTGTCATATTTGTGATTGAAGCACTGTGTTGCAAGCACTCTTGAGGAGCATTTGCAATGATCATTGTTACCATGGCCCAGGAACCCTTGAAAAACATATTAGCATATACATACATTAACAACCCCATTCCTACCATAGTGCTCTTCACCAGTCTCCATTTCTTTTCCTATTCATCAAGAATAACACCAAGTTTACCTGTTATATCAGCATTGACCTGTTCACTTCCATGAGTGGTGTGCTCACTGGTTGGACCCCCTACATGACATTCATGCTGAACATCTGCTGCCTTGCCTTCCTTGTGAGTGTGCTGGTACATATCAGCAAGGCCACATAGGTGGTCATGTTTGGCCTTCTTTACACTTGGGCTGAAAATGATTCTAGAAGAAAGTGAAGCACATTAGTTCAAATTTTAATTAGGTTACTTAAAACTGTACTCATGCTCCTTCATGTTTAAGTTTGTGCTGGCCCATAGGTGGAGCAACAGAGCCAATAGTGATTGCCTTAGCCTCTGGTTTGCCCTTAGTGGTGCAGGCAGCCTGAATAAGATGGCATGTAAGTTTGGCCAGTTTCTTCATTATTACCATGGTCTTCTCATTCCTATCTTCCTCCACTGTGGTGATATTGGATTTGTGGCTGGACTCAGGCTTGGTATCAGAGCCTTCCAAGCAAGGTAAGTAATGTCATATCTGCTGCATGTATCAGAGTACTTATATCTATTTCACTCTCAGCCTCTATACCTGCTCCACCACTCTTGTTATCACTTGGGACTTGCTGAAAGGTATGCACACTTGAGATAACACCATCAGATGCCATCTTTGGCCTTGGCTGTGATTTTGCCAACCCAGCCACCACCAAACTTGGATTATGGAAGTTGAAATGTTGGGTTTTCAACTGTTCCTGTAGCTGGTCTTCAATATCAGCTATATGTCAAATATATTCCTGCTGCTGGACTCTAGCGGCTGTGTGTGCTGCATTTTGTGCAGCATGCTCTTCTTGGACAACCTGGCTACTGTGCCATGGGGTGGGGAGGTCAGGAGTTCCAGGATGTTGATTTTTGTTTGCCATACAGGTATTCATGTGGATTACCATCACAAGGTAGTGGGCCTGATGGGGTCCTCTCATCAGCCAGTCAGTTTTTTAACCTATTTCTACTGATCACAGCCTTTTTTTGGTAGAATACAGAGGTGCCTGGAAGAGGTAACTATGAATGTGATTGGTCATCAACCATGTACATTTTCTACCTCTTCCATATTAATTTGTGGAGCATTCATACTAACAAGCTGAGCAATGTAGTATGATGGTCAAATTTACATTTGGCACCAATCATCTTTGCAACAAATGTATCCATGTTTCTTGAAAATTTCAAGTTACCCAGGGTGATGTATAAGGTTTGTTTCTGTCCTGTATACTTGATTCACTACTGTTCACTGCCCAATTTGTGACATGTCTCCAGCTGGATGGTTTCCTATGCACCCTTACCAGCCAAAACACTTAGTTTGTGTTTTCCCACTTTGCAACAAGGCATGCAGGACCAAAGGTGGTTTGAAACAGCATGCTCATGTACACTGACAACATGGTACTCATTAAGCACCAACTTCTGAACATGACAGTTCTGTACTTGGTGACCTAGGTCTCTGGCCCAGAACTCACCAATCAATGCAATCCATGCATTTGTTTCCATCCTGTTCTAGATGGCATGTTTTCTTGTTTAATAATGTCACTTGCTCACATGGACATTGCACAGGATTACCTTGTAATGCTGATGGTCAAGATCTCCCACCATCTGTGCCACCAACACCCTCTGAACTGTGTGCCTAGGGCAACTGAATGCCTTTTACTAGTCAAGCTCAATTTGAGCTTGCTGAGTTTTTATATCAGAAGGTACAGATGTCTGCTGGCAAGACTGATATCTTAATAGATATACTGGCTGGATTGTACCATGATCAAGATCCACTGTTTTGGTCCCATGATGAATTATACAAGTCCATTGATGCTATACTATATGAAGACTGTCCTTGGCAGTCTTTTTTGGTCAAGTAATTGGGACTGTTACCTGAGGACCCACCATTCTGGATGCATGCAGATTATGATGTATGGTACCAGGATCCCCTCAGTCTACTCAAACAACAATTCCAGAATCCAGAATTTGCTGACGTAATTGACTATGCAGCAAAGGTGTGTTTTATTAATCTATAATGAATGATACATGAAGAGTACTATTATACAGGTTGTAATAGATGAAAATGGCCAACATGAAGTCTGCGACCTTATGTCTGGTCAATGGGCATGGGATCAGTCTGTGAGTCTGGATATTCCAGTCCTCTTCCTTTCATTCTAACATGTATTATTCAGGAACTCATTGCTTAGAATCTAGATACACATGGGGCCACATTTGCCCCCATTGTACTCAGCAACAACAAAACAACAGTTAGTGTTGGCACAGGAAACACAGAATACTATCCTTTATATATATCCCTTGGAAACATTCACAACAATATTTATTGCTCACATGTGGGCTCTTTGTCCATATTGGCTTTTCTGTCTATTTTCAAGAGTAAGTGCCCACATTTTGACTCTCTTGTGAGCTTGTTCTCACTGCTCTCACATAGCTGATCATGCACATAAAGATGATGTCCAATTTCACCACTTCCACCACCAGATATTTCACTCATCACTTGCTGCTATCCTTCACCCAGTTAGGGAAGCTATGATCAAACCAAAAGTAACATGATGTGCAGATGGCCATTTCTGCCATGTCATATATGGGCTTGGCCCTTACATTGCTAATTACCCTAAGTAGGCCTTGCTTGCATGTATCATACAGGGTTGGTGTACATGGTAGGCCATTTCCATGACTCTAGGTGAAGTTGCACCTGACTACATCTAGTTGCACAGCACAAAATAGTAAACTTAATGATGGTGGTGGACCACAGGCACATGCCCACAGTGAACAGCTCCATGCCACAAAGGACCCATGAACTTTATGGGATGACTATGGTATCATAGCTGATGTTGTGGTAAGTTTTATTGGCACATGTGATACATTTAATGCTAATGGTGTTTTTTTTCCTAGCCATTCATAGCCCATTTTTCTTGTGCTGATATACATGAATTAATTGCACCAGATCTTCTTCATCAATTAATCAAAGGGACCTTTAAGGACCACCTTGTCACCTGGGTCAATGAATACATTGAGCAAAACCACTCCAAGCAGCAAGCCTCAGAGATTATAGCCAAGATTGACTGCTGGTTTGTCTCTCATCTGGACTTGGAACATTTGCTAACTGTACAATCATCTCTACAGGCTTGCTGCAATACCATCATTTTCTGGACTATGCTGATTTCCTAAAAGTTGAGGATTTAAACAGTGGATAGAAGATGACTCAAAGGCATTGATGCAGGTGTGTAGCTCTAGTATATTACAACATCTCCATGTTCTTATCTATTGTTGTAGATATATTTGCCTGCTATTACTGGCTTGGTCCCAGATGCTATGGTCTGTGCTATTGCAGCCTTTCTTGACTTCTGTTATATCATATGGAAGTCAGTCATCTCTAAAAAGGACCTGGTCACTATTGATGATTCTGTACACTGCTTTCATCTTGAGCAGGATATTTTCAAAGTGGCTGGCATCCATGAATATTTCTCACTTCCATGTCAATATTCTATGGTTTATTATCACACATTGATTGAAATGTTCGGAGTGCTGAACAGTCTTTGCTCCTCAATCACTGAATCTTGGCATATCAAAGCCATAAAGGAGCTATGGCACCACTCAAATCAATACAAAGCACTTGGCCAGATGTTGCTTATAAACCAGCGACTGGACAAGTTGGCTGCTGCATGTTAGCATACTCACAGAAGGGTATGTTGGATGGACCTGCAGGATCAATGGGCCCTGGAGATAATATTACCATGGCAGATGATGGTAAGGAAGAAGACAATAACAATAAATCCCAAGCTATTGAGGGGGACAAATCAGATTACGATGTCTGATTGGCAAGAAAGCCAGGTGAGTGCTACATGCAGTGTCCATGCTACTAGCTCTAGCTAACTAACCATGTTTTTTTCAGTACAGAATATACCCTGTGAAAGTAGACTTGTGGCAGCACATTATGGATATCCAGAGCTCATGGAATGCATCCAGCACTATCTATACAACCAACTCAACCCAAATGCAGAGATATCTGGAGATCATATCAGTCTTCATCATTGTCTGTTGTTTGAAGGTGACATCAGAGTATTTAACTCAGCATCAGCCATGTACTATGCACCAAGCGACCATTCAGGATGCAGCAGAATGCACTGCAATATCATGTGCTGCACTCAATGATGGCAGGGTGGATCTGCACAATATGATTGCATATTTGTGTCCAATGGTGGTTCAAATAATGATCTGTTTTCTGGTCTGCTGGTCATGCATGTCTTACTTTTTTTCTTATTCAGGTTTCAAGGGCATTTGCACTCCTGTGCTCTAGTTGAATAGTTGCTACCAATTGGAAATAAGCCAGACCCCTTGACAGGAATGTGGGTTGTAGTGCCAGAGGTGAATGCAGCTAAATACTGTGTTTGTTGCAAGAGCCAAACTCCAGAGCTAATCCTCAAGGGCAAGATGACACCAGAGATGAGTGGTGAGTAGTAGATGAGTGATGAATAGAATGGTAAGGACACTCAAGTTGAAGACTGAATGCATTAAGGATAAGGCAGCACTTAGGCAAAGGCCAAATATGCTGAGCATGTAGAGGAGAGTGATAGCCAGACCCTCAATTCAGACTCAAGTGTAAAGCTGAATGTTGTGAACAAATGGATAAGACTGGTGAACCAGTCTTCTAACTATGGTTTATATACATGGGGTCTGCGCAGTTAAAGCCAGCCCTTAAAACAGTCACAAAAGGAAGGCTAAGATGTGGCCATGGCACATGCAGTCAAACTGACATGGCAACATGTACACGCCTAGCAAGAATAGAAAAAGGACACATATGAAGTACATACATGCATGTACACTGAGTTACGTGTAGTAGAAGTCTGAAGTCGTCAGTGCAGTAAGGAAAAAGGGAAAGGAAAATAACCTAAACGCTTGAATGTATGGTATTACAGGTGAGCACTTGTCTTTGAGGATGAGTGTAGTGAAGATGAGGATAGGAGAAAATGTATGAATTGTAACACCACCCCCCTCCAGTGGCCAAGAACTCTGGACAAGGCCTGCAATGGCTCAGTGCACTCCGTTAACCAAATCCAAAACCCCTACTGCAGGTATGAACTGTGCTGCTCGAATATCAGCAGCCGGATTGCCAGTATTGGGCAGAGGAACAATTGTAGCTGGAGGTGAGGGATTAGGTGTGGAGGTGATCGGCTTGTTGGCAACACTGATATCAATAGGCTCGACTGGGTCCCAAAGGTCAGGAGCAGCTGTGCCTGCCCAGTTCTGCACCCATGCAGCCAGCTCGGAATGTGTATGAATGGCAGCAAACGGGACAGTAAGACATGTATTGATGGTAATGTGGATGTCGATGAACATGATGGTGATAGAGGTACCCATGGGATGCTCAGTGATTCAAGATGTGTTGAGGGTGAAAGCAAGAAAACAGAGGAGATGAACATAGATGGAAAAGATGAAGAATAAAAGAGAAAGGAGGCTAATGAGGGATGCAACAGTGGTGATGGCAAGGATAATGAGGAGGGTAGTTGACATGATGATAAGAAAGGATGGGGATAACAATGGAAGCCAAAACTCCTTATACGACGAGAGATTGATGATGTGGCTGATAGAAGATATGCCCATTGACATGGCATTACACAGCACCTTTGTAATTAAGGCACATAGCAGAGTTGTGAACATCACAGGCATCAGGATATGTCCTAAAAAGACTAAAGAAGTCCGATGTAGAGATACCACATAGTTTTTATGGCACTGAAGGCTGTTGTGCATAGAAATCTCTGATAGCGTCTGTAGTGTACATGAGATTTGCTTTGGGCTCCCAGGTCTGATTAGATTTGTTGTCCCATCCTCGCCAATGCACCAAGTATTCCAATCATCATTGATTCATTCAGAAGGCGACAATCTGTTCTACCTCATATTCTTCATATTCTTCATCCAAAATCTCCACAGCATCAGGCCTGAGAGGTTTTTGCCCCAGAAGTGTTTCTTGATACCTTTTGACATGAGACACATTTATTACTGGATGAATTCATACCACCTTGGGCAAGATAAGCTCTACCATGTTCAGCATGACTTTTTTGACGATGTAAGGCCCGATCCATTTTTACATAAGCTTCTTTGCAGTGTATGGTAATCGGAGGTGTTCAGTGGAGAGCCAGACTTTATCCCCCACCATGTATTCCAGAGTGTCCGATTGCTTTCAATCCACCGAGATCATCATCCGCTTTTAAGTGTTCTCAAGTGCATGTTCGATTTCACTATATGCCTTCCCTAGCTCCTTCCCATATGATCCTGCCAAAGACTTGGTGTTTTTCTCAAAACCAAGATGAGGGCGATAATTGCATGTGACAGCAAAAGGGATAGTGCCCATGGAAGACATGAGAGTGTTGTTATGCTGAAATTGTGTGAGTTTCAGCCAATCAACCCAGTCTTCCTGCCTCTTTGCTATGTAAGCATGCAGATACTGCTCTAGTTCTTGATTGAGATGCTCAGTTTGCCCATCAGTCTTAGG